>OMNW01009028.1:7823-20801 GCA_900303245.1 Selene dorsalis
CACTGTAACAACAAATAAATAAATAAGGAAATATTCCAAATTCCAAAATCTGAATTATTGAATTGTATGGTCAGTCTCTCTTGTTCATTTTTAAACATTGTGGTTTTAATCATTGTAAATAAATGAGCATCACTGTTCACTTTACAAAAGGTTACAGTAATTAACACGTGAGGAAATAAATGTCCATTAAAATAAGAGGAATTTGATACTTTTACTGTAAAAAGTGGGATGAACCATAAGGTCAGGTTGGAGAGTTTTGACAGAGCCACTGAAGCAGGAAAATCATCTAAAACCTGGATTGTGAAGTTACCTTGATTCTACTGAGAAAATGTCTAATTAACATTTTCACTTTTCATTTGAATCGTACAGGCAAACAGGTACATACAATTGGCTTCTGTTAGCATAACAATAAAAGGAGAGACAGGGTTTACAAATTGAAATGGATCAAGGTTACATGTAAATGGAAAGAAGAAGGAGGGGGTTGGAGGAGCTTAAAAAACTCCACAGTCTGTATCTGAAGGACAGGGAGTGAATTTAGCAACAAAAAAAAAAACGACATGAAGACATGGAGGTGATTTATGATGTTTTTCTCTCTCTTCCTGCCTCAGGTTTTCTTCGTGTCAGACTTGTTCAAGCCCAAAGGAAGACGTTCTACCATGTTGCCAACTCCAGTGAAGAAAGACCTTGTTCCTCCGGCAGACATCAGAGAGAGAAGCAACCATCTCATCATGGCATAGAGAGGACTGCAGGCTGACTGTACTGAACCCTGACCCATGCCGTTCAAATCACTGCTATAGCCACTGGTCAATACTGGATGAAATAAACTCCCGACGATCTGGATAACACAGACAAACATGGAACCTTGAACATCTCAAAGGATGAGAGGAGGATACGGAAAAAACAGGGAAGCAAGTTGTGCTCTCTCAATGGAAAATTCAACTTGTTCCTCAGACATGTTAATGTGGAAAAGAGGGAGAACCAGGGATGATTGTCTCTCTTCTCAAGTTGTAGATCTTCCTCTGTCGAGGCCTTTCCATTGACTTAAGTCTGAAATGAAACAGAACTGAGAAATGGCAGCTGTAATCAAAGCTCTGTGGAGCTTTTGTGCCTTCTTCCCTCAGCTGTATCTCACACATGGGAGCTATACTCATATTCCTGCCACTCACCCGCTGTGTGACAAATGCAAACAAGTCACAAGAAGGAAAAAAACAAAGAAACAAATTCCTTGATTTCGGGAAGGATATTGTTTTAGTTTGGTGTTATTACAAGCATAAGCGTTGTGTGTATGTTGTGATTTATAGCACTATTTTAGGTAAACTCAGTACCGTCACCACTTGAATGATCCTGAAGTGAAGCTTTTGGAAAGCTTCGTAAGCCTTTGTAAGCTTTTATTATGTCCGTAATGTAGAGTTCCTCAAAAGGTGCACATGAGTTACAGTAGGTGGAGAGTGTAGTGAGGGCGTATGTGTTGGATGTGGGCCTCTTTCTGCTGGCTGGGACGAGCCCCCACTGAGCCATTTAATGAAATGACTGTCTGTTATATGTACCAGACGGGTGCCCACAAGTGTTAGGTCAGTGTGTGTGTGAGAAGGAGTGTGTGAGCGTCGGGTGTGTCCCTCGCGTACACTCATGTGTATGTCTGTCTGTGTGTGTGTGTGTGTTTGGGTGAGGTCTTTCCCTGTGTGTGTGTGCCTGTGTGTCTTTATGTCATGTCTATATATTTCAGTGTTTATAGCCTTTGAGTGTGCCTCGTCTCTCCAGCCAGAGAGCAGGCACCTGCTCCAACAGACACATGTAACCTGAGACTGGAACACTGTGGACAAACGCATCATATACACTTCCCGTATTTTACTGTTTCTAATCAAAGTGATTTTTCTCATCACTGAAAAGTCCTGTGATTTACTGTATACTGTCCTATACAGACCTTTTTATATACTTTAAAGCGAGACTCAGAGTAACTTTACAGTACCAAAGCACAATTTAGCAAATGAGTGACAAAAACCAACTTAATATTTTTGGCACATTGTAACTGTTTAATATCTCATAAAGCCTTGTGAAGTAACAACAGGGCTCTCTGTGAGGCTTTGTATTATAATAACAAATGACGAAAATCATGACCTTGAATTTTAAGGTAATAATCATGCCAGTATGTTTGCATGAGATTGATGAAATGAACTTTTCAGCAAAAAATGCTAATAATAATAATAATAATACTTAAAACCACTGACTGAAAGCAGCATCTTCCTGCAGTTTGAAGTCGATGAGACAAACTTTGATCTGATGCTTCTAGAGGAACTAGTCCTGTTCTCTTTACATACATGTCTTGGTAAATCTACTATATATATTATAGCATCAGAAAAGTCTGCATGCTACCATGCATTGGACAATACTGTAATGTTTACGTATACAGTTTGTCTTTTGAAGAAACACCCACTATGAGTTTGTGTTGAGACCTGTGTAAATGTAAACCGTGCTGCTTTAAAGAGGCAAGGCTTGGCAGATGTCATCCAGTGAAGTTGACAACATGTGAATATTGAGTTTTATAAAAAAAAAAAAAAAAAAGAGAGAGAGAAAGATAAAAAACAAAGCTCTCATAGTAGACAGCTCAAGTACATTTTTATTAAAAATGCCTTTCAATATTTTTGTAATGTCATGTGAAATTTTGTACAATGAAACTGTAAGACGTATCAAAAGATAAAGTGTCTTTAATAAAACACAAAAGATCAAGAGACGTGTGCTGTGGAGTTTATTTTATTCTCTGTGCCACACATGACAGAATACATTTCTCAGATTTTTGTTCTATAATTCAATAGTCGGCCAACTGTGCGTGTGATGTGGAGATCTGGGCGTGGGGCAACGGTAGACTTCCACGCTCAACTTCCTGTGGGGAAATAGTGTACATTCCAGTCTTCAACCCCTCTCCCCAATGGTCCTCTGAAATAATATAGACTCCACACAGAAACTATGCCAGAGTGGCAAAGTACATTCACATGTGAGAGTTCAGAAATAACAACCTGCCTTCAGCGTCTTGTATTATCGATTTAGGGCGCTTCGTCTCCACAAAATGTTCGCACAGCGCCGACCATCCACAGCTCGTAGTGTGTGACTCGGGGTTGTGTGCCAGTGTACCCTGAGCCGGGTTCTGGTCCAGTTTGTTCACATGGTATCCTAATCTGATTGATTTGACTGAGGATCAGGCACGCTGCCCAGAGGGAGATTAGCACTGATTAGTTTAATAAGCTGCAAAATGTGTTTTGTTTTTATGACCACGCCATGGGTGATAGTATTGTGGAGCAGCTGCTTTTTGTTATGACTGCTACTAAATGACTGTTTCCAGCGCCTTAATTGGGCACGAGACTCCACCCTACAGAACTTGTGTGCTCTGTGGAAGAAGTGGCTGTTTTTTTTCCAGCAGCGTTATCTGGCTCTAGAGATGGCAGTGTTAGTTGATGCCAGTCCACCACTTCAGTCCAAACTGAAAATATTTCAACAGCTTTTGGATGGATTGTTATAAAAATACATTCACAGTCCCCAAAGGATGAAGTCTACTGACTTCTGTTTTTTGTCTTTGTTTTTTTCCTCTGGCGCACTGCAAGGCTGACGTTTTTGTTTTGTAGTGATGTGTCTCAACAGCTATAAAATGGATTGCATTAAATTGGGTACAGCTTTGCACGCATCTTCCCCAGCGAACCCTGGTAATAACTTTGTTGATTCCCTGATTTATATCCAGCGCCACCAGTGGCTCAAACCCTACTTTAGAGGTTGTCTGAAATATGCACACATATTCATGAGCCCCTCACTTTTCCTGCAGCAGTGCTATGAGGCTGATTTGCAGTTATGAGTCAAACTATATTAAATTGCATAGAAACATCCAACTGAAAACCATTTGTAAAAAAAAAAATTATTGCCTCAGTGCTAACATCAGGTCATCATTTCATTTGTTTATAAGCACATACCTGCAAAACTGATAATGTCTCATCAGCATCCGTTGTGCTAGTACTGTTACCATACCAACACAGTGAACTAGGATGGTGAACATGCTATGAGGGCCCAAGGACCCAGGAGTGGTGCATCATTTTCTTACAACCAGCCTGTCTCCTCCATTGTTTTCATTGGGAACAACACTGTGTGTGCAACATAATGCTTACTTGTTACCTTCCATCCGTTCCCACCTCTCTCTCTGTGTCCTCCTCTTTCCTAACCAAACATGGAGTGTGTTTGATTGGATCAAAACGAGGTGTAAAGACTTCTCTGCTACCAAACATGGCAGCGCCTTTAACTCCTGCTTTCTCTGTTCAACAAATGCTTCCATCCCAGAGCCAAGGGCTTGACAGCATGTTTATCTTTGAGACCGGCTACATTAAACCGTCAGTGGTGAAAGATTTTCTCAAAGATACAGTCCATTCAAGTGTAATCGAAAGTGATAGAGGCCGCATGCTCAGTATATTTTTAGTATTAACCAGACCAAAACAGTTTGATGTTTTTTTTTCTTGTTTGTTTTTTTCACGTTTTCAGCTGGACTCCATTTTTCTCTTTGGGATTCAAAGAGGCTTTCTTCATCAGCAGTGCTTAACATTGTAATGGTGGAATCCTTTTCATGTGGTTTGGAGGAAAGAAACAGTTGTTGTTTTCCCACCACAGTTTAACCCCCATTATTTGTGAAGTAATTACCCTGCGTGATTTACAAATTCCTCTTGTGAACTCTGTAGCACTGTTGTGGTTGCTCTGAAGTGATTGGTTATTCTCTTTCTTGTTTACCCCCTACACACACACACAAACACACACACACACACATGAACCACCATCCCTTTTTCTCACTTCCCACTTAGATTGTTGTCAGACTAGATGAATTTTCTCATCACACAAACACATGAGTTTGCTTCCTCTGTGTTTGTAGTGCATCTTTGACTTGTCTCACAATGTAGGCTGATTAACAACAACAACAATAAATTCAAAGTTTTTTTTTTTCCCCAAAGTTGAAAGCAGTTGGAAGAAAAGGAGAAAAACAACCCTTCCTCCATGAAGGCAGTATGTCAAAAAGTTTGGCCTGTCTGCTCGGACATTCAACCTGAAGCCTGTCGTACAGTCTGACGCCACATGACATTATTGGCACTAGTTGCTGAGGTCATTTGTGTACTCCCTGACAGATGGACGGACGCTGAGAGGAAGTGAGGCGCACCCTCCAAATGCCCTCTCTGATAAGTGACCTCATTACGGCTCCACTGGGCATGTTTTTCTTATTCACAGAACACCACCATGATGACTGGCTCCCCAGGAGACCTCGGCTTTTGAGCTATGCCAAGCTCTTGGACTTTCACAGAGTTTTTCTTCACTTGGCTCATGGCACCACAATCAGTCTCCAGGACTATCGCTATCAGGCTGAAACACAAACGCGCAAAAACAAAAAGCGCACCACATCCCTTTAATCCCTCCGCACTCTCTGTTTACAGGAACATTCGTTTGTAAATGTTTCGTTTGAGTGGACTGAAACAAAAGCAAAGTGAGGACAGCAGGCCTTAAACATGTTATGTAAGTCTCCTTTATCTGCCCCTCACTCATCCACATACAATACACGCAAACGCCCCTCATAAAAAAGTACTTTAAACCCTAATGTTAGTCATAATACGCTGTGTCCATGCCCAGAAGCCCTCAGTCATGGAGGACTCTGGGTTGAAGTCCCACAGCTGTAAGTAATTCTCCCTCTCTCTACTTCCTTCTTTCCCTCCTTCTCTCTTCATCCTCCCCTGTGTCTGGAGAATGTAAACATCAAGAGGGAGGCCAGATCTCTGCCATCACAACCTTTCATACAAGATATAAGAGACTGGGCTGCTCTGACAGGGAGTCGGAGCCCGGAGCAGTCTAATGTACACACACAGGGTGGAGTGGGATCAGGGTTTGGATTGTAATGGCAAACATTTTATTGACGCTTTAACTCTTTCCTGGAGGTTTTCCAGCTCTACAACAACAGCTCAGCCGTCCACCTCATCTGAAACATCCCTTGAAGTGCTGGCCATGAAAGTCACACCATGGATGCAAAGCCAACAATCAAAACCATTCCTCCTTTATAACGTCTTTTATGACGGGGCCTGATGGCGGTCATGTTGGCCGACGTGTTGGTCGGTAACAACCACGATGTTCCATAACCCAGAGTCTCAGTCTCAGCTCCACAGTTACTGCTGTTGTTGGCTTTGTTGTAAACATTCATGGTCCTTACAGCCACAGACTTCTGTCTGGTGCCAGGTGAGGATTTTTCCCTGATTAACTTCATTTCATAACAAGGTGTGAACATATCAAATGGTGAAAATGCCACAACAGAGTTTGTGACCTTACTCTGGCGCCACCAGCAGGTGATCTATCAATGCATAACTTGAACGAGCCAAATACCCATTAACTTTTATTGTGTTTATTCATGATTCCCAGACGACAAACTCTGCCAGTCCTAACAGTTTCTTCTTGGATATGTGTTGTTGTATATTTTGCCCTAAGGAATATTCCATAAAGTTAAGTAAGAGTAAATTACTTTTTTTTTCTTGTGCGAGGTAAAACATTTTTCACTCCTCTGTTATTTCAGGTCTGATGCCACTACCAGGTCAAAACTGATACCAAGACAAACTCTGTTTCATGACAAAGCATCAAGAAAAGTAAATGCTCGATTTCCAGAAAGGTTTGTGGAGGATCAGGCCAAGGGTTTGAGATTACAGTAAATTCAATACTCTAATATATTTATTTCAATATTTACTAATATTTTCCATTTTGAGTTTAATTTCTAGAGAGTTTATTAACAAACAAAGGATGATGAGCAGAACATTGGCAGCCATGTGCTGGCAAACACAAAACGAACAGTAACCCAGAACAGCCAATAAAACACAACCCAGCAGACAGAGAGACCCTGGCCACAATGTCTGTGATCAGCTCCCACAGTCTGCTACTCTGGCCCTGAGCAAGCCTCCTCCTCCTCCACCCTGCCTCCTGATGGGGAATTGGGCACAGGTGTGCTGGTTTACCTGCTGGATGAGAGAGGAGAGCAGAACAGGGCACACCTGCACGCCCCCACACAAAAAAACACCTATCAGGTTGGTGATTATTTTTTTTGAACTCAATGTATTTATGATCTCCAGGAGACAAACCCAGGTCATTTTAAATTCTCCATGACCTTTCCACTGGTTCATTCTTGGAGTGAAAGTTTAAATCCTAATACCAAAAACTGATTCAAAAAAAAAAAAAAAAAAAATACAGCAGATATCACCGGTCCCTAGAGGATGGTTCTCTGTGGCCAACATTGGACCAAAGTGATAATGAAAAATATTTCAGAATGCAGTGGGTTAAGTTACTCGTTCACATTCTTCCCAGATGAAACATTTACACTCGGTGAGTTTACAACCTGATGTATAGTGTCAACCTGACTTTCAACCCCTCAGAGATAGAACAGAAGAACAGCGAGGTGCTGCTGGGGGAGCTGTACACATTGTGCACTGTGGGGAAAATGTTCCTCTTATTTTCAGTTTGATGAAAACATCATGTAACAATCTCTAAATGCTCACGAACATGTTCCTCGAAGCTCTTTCAAAGCCATTTCTCACAGAAAACCCCCACTCCCCCCTGAACCCTCGAAGATGTGTACCCCCACCTGGTCCCAACCCCTGAAACTCATTTCCAACCCCACAGTCCCAAGGCCATTTTTCTCCCTCCTGCTTCTTTAGCTGCTGAAGAATTTGAACAAATTACCCCCATATGTGTCTGAAGGAGCCCCATGGGAAAGGGACCAAGAAGAATATACTGCTGACAGAACACAAACGTTGACTTCATCAAACACGAGAGCAGCATGCTCTGATGCTCTCCATATGTTCACCTGGCACTGGCAGCCATTAGCTGACAACAACTCCTCGGCGAGGCTCTTTATCTTCTCATGCCACATGTTGTTCAGTATCCGAGATGAGGAGTTGGATGGAGGTTGGTCATGCTTGTTGCTATCACCAGTGAGGTAACATGTCAGCGTATAGAGGAGGCTGTGTGTTTCCTCAGGCCTTCAAACGATAAGGAAGTGCAGAGATAACAGAGATTCAATGTGCCCATCAAATGTAAATGTTTTGGATGTACACAGTAATGGTGGTGAAAAATCCCAGGACCCTCGTAGAGGGCCCCATGTTTTCAGCCAGTAACCGGAGTAACAGCAGAAGGAGGAAGCGTGAGACATGACTGAAAAATGGAGTGAAGAAAAAAAAAGAGCAAAGAGCAAGATGGGGTATAACTTTCCCTCTGTGATTAACTCAAATTTCAGGTGCCATATTCATTCTAACTAAAACCTGTGTTGTGTTTGGCATCTAGCCAGAGGCTTTTGACCTTGTTCCCTTTGTTTCTCATGTCATTCAGCAGGTGCTCAGTTATGACCTTTCAGGCAATGAACTCAGAGAAAGATCACTTACAGATTGCCTTCACTGTGCCTTAAAGAAAAAAATCACCCAATCAAGTAACAGCTATAGCGGGGTCCAAACGACTTTTTTTGAGTGTATATTTCACACAGCCATCAATGTGTCTGCAGCTGTGGTCCTCCCTCAGTGCTGACCTCCAGCATCAGGAATGTGTGATTCACCGGGGGAGGGAAAGGGTGGACTCTGCTCCTATCTATCCAGCTCCAAGCTGTACTATTACAGTGCTGGAGGCTGATCCAGAGGAATCCTGTCAGCGGTCGTGCCTCTTCCCCAGGCGTCTCTAACACTACAACGTGCGCAGAGAGAGCGAGGGAGAGAGATGGTCAAGGATTTGACGACAACATCTCTGAGTAGAAGTGGAGCTATTAAATTGCAGGGGGGTTTCATTGTGTAGCTTTCCATTTGGCTCCATTACTCAGCTGTTAGACAGGTTGTTTGGTGGTGATTACAGAGCAGAGGTAGAAACCCAGCAGCCCGGTCACTATACTGCTGAAGAATTGTAGAGCAGTGTGAGTGCATGCTGATGTCTCCTGCTGTTGCTGTGCTGCAGGACAGTCAGACTCACAAGTGAAACACATGTTTTGTCATGACAGTGTGTTCAATAAGTGACCCTTGGTAAATGTATAGTTAAATGTCATCCCTAATCTCAACTCAACATGTTGACATGTTGAGCAACACTAAAAGTACAGTCTGTGAACTCACATGAATGTCATAACATCTGAATCACTGGGTTAAATCTTGGGTAAGAAAGTAATTTCCAGCTTCAAGGAAAACAATAACATCTGATGGCCTCAGTCTGTTGAGGTAGCCTGTCTATTTAAGGCTGCTCTGGTCAATATTTTTTATTTTCACAATGGGTCAAATTACTTTATATAATCATAACATATAATGATAATAATGTATCATATGTACTATACATATAAGGAGTCACTGGCAGTGACAAACCCACTCTCCCTTGGTACAATGGAGCAGTTTAGCAACTTAAAGCTGCTCGTTCTGGCTTTACAGGCTAAAACTTCCATCTTTCCTGTTGTCTGCATTAACATAATTTACTGATATGCTTGTATTTTCTCCCTGTGGTATCAGTATTGATTTTTTCATCAATAATGAATCAATCAATAATGCTGTACATCTGTCAGTGTGGCTTGCTGCATTCTGAGTATGTGTGTAGCATTATTAATTATGTTATTTGATCTATATTACATTCCTAATGGAGTTTATTGGATATTGGTGTTTTACTATGGACAGTATATTGATGTGTCTGAGCCGTTCGTGACTATAAAATGATGCAGTCTGGGTTATGCACTAATAATGGATGTTATTGATGACTTAAATGCAATTTGGTCTAAAATGTAATTTGGAGATTGTAGTGGCTCTTGGGTCTATAGACTATAGTATCGATATTGGAAACACTTCCATTAAGACTGGACACAGGTTATATTGTTAGAAAATAAAATCCATCACCTACTGAAAACAGATCAGTCTTGGTCAAGTAAGAAGCTCACAAACTAAATCAGGTCATCATGGTTGAACACTGTTTCTGGCTCCAGTCTCTAGATTTATGTTGTAAATAAAGGCACTGCTCTATGTATATGTACAGACCAGTGCAGGTACATTACTAAGCAAAACTAAAAATATGATACTTTTGGATGTAAATCACTTCGCTGTGAGGAGGACTAAAATTTGGAAGAGAGTAAATTAGACCCTCAGGATATGGCATTTAAAGAACAGTAGGAAAAAATGAATTCATTATAATGAAACAGGAAGATGAGTGAATACATTTAAGAGGTTATTAAAATGTAGAATTAGTACTTTTGTACTTTGTAGAATTTCACAGCCTTCAAGATTGTAGGAGCAGCCTTCTGAGGTATTAGACTGATGCATTAGACTGCAACAGCATGAATGTATATTGTACTATAAGATGCACCTATACCTTTTTATCCATACATCTTTAAGGTAAAGATGCAAACTGAATCTCAAGTAGCCTATGTCTGCTATGTCATGAGGGAATGATGATGCATTTACTCTCCAAAATGTCACAAGATGAAAGGAGAAATAGATGTGAGTAGGCTAAACAACATGACAGAGAAATTCCTTGTCTTGTTCAATATTCTTGTTTTTTCTTTTTAGAAAGAAACATTAAGATTGAAGCAATACCTCACAATTTCAGCCTTGCTGATTATTCTGAAAGCCCATCATTACAAACACAGGATATGAAGTAATCAATGTGACCTCCTAGCACAGGCCAAATTGCAAAGCTGTACTCTCCTGTGGAAAATGATAAAAACATAAAACAAACTTTTAAATAAAAAATTTGATCTTATTTGATGGTGATAAAAAATCAGGGCTTTGTGTTTGACAGCTTCTCTATAAAGTTCCAGATGTGTCTGTATGTTGGTTGGTCTATTTACAAGGGGTAAGGCTGTACCATCACCAGAATATCCAGAATTCTTTCATGTAGTGCAATTTCTGTAATTCCTAAAGAGATTTAATTTTTTTTTGAGGAAGTATAGGACATGAGAGGTTTAAATATCTCTTCCTTTTGGCACTGGCTTCTTGAGCTGCTCTTAACCCCTGGAGCGATGGAAACACCAGAGTGATGCCTGGCCGTTCTCCTGGGCTCTGGGAGGAAAATCCTGTTTAACGTCTCCACAATAACATTCCCTGGGGTTATTTATTCAGGAATGTTAATGTGCTTAGAATCTACTGGCCCCCGTGGCCTCTGACACAGGCTCCTCTGGGCTTTCCTATCAAGCCTTCGATCAGACACAGCAGAAGCTGTTTGGTGCCGCTGCCATCTGTTTAAACAACAAAGATTGATGCAGCAGGAATCTATTGATGACCCTGCAGTCAGACAACATGGGCTATCTGTTTGTGTAAAACCCTGCCTTTCTGCATTAATTCAATGTGCATCACTGTTTTCCCTCATTTTGACATCACAATATGCACACATGTTAGTAAGTCCTCTCAGTGGAAGGGCATGGGTTCTTATAACCCCCCCCACCCCCCATGCACTGTAAATACTGTATAAGTGTGTCTTTGCAGCTTCAGGATATGTGCTTTATGTCATGGTTTTAATAAACACGACACAATTACAGGATGTAAATGGGCCTCTCCATACATATGAGACCCATTACATTTCCACACTCATTTAATCTCACTGTAGGTTCATAAATGGAAACAGATGCACACAGCAGCATGATCACCTAACTAAAAATCCATGTGCAGAGGGAATTATTAGCTATTTCTCTTTTACTCTTGTGCCTTTTTTTAAACCACAGTTCTTAGATATGTCAGTCAGACCCTCAAGTTATAGTTGGGAGTTATAGGCCTACTTATTCACTTTCTTGCTAAGAGTTTGATGAGAAAATCCACGACACTCTTAGCCACAAACATGATGCCACAGCAGCAGGCAGCTGGCTAAATCAGCAAAGCAGAGCAAAAAATCTGCGTGCCAGCACCTTAAAGCTTGCTAATTAAAAATGTTATAGTTTGTTTGTGTATCTGTACAAAAACCAAAGTGTGAAAAAACATTATATACGTGGGACTACTTCTTAATCAGCACCAGAAACTTCCTTGAGTCTTAAGTGTCTGCTGGATGCCAGGCGACCATTCGGCTCCAAAATACAGTCACAGTCACATAAAATAGTGATTTGTTGTCTTACATTTATACTCGTGCTTTTCAGTATTTTTCCTTCGTGCAGATTCAACAAACAGCATGCAACGTGTTCACAGATGGAGATGCTTATGAGCAATTTCTTTTGCCTTTTGACCCTTTTCCACTGTAGATTTTCTGCTAAGCTAAGTTAACTTTTAGAGGGAGCATTTAGCATATATGAGTGGTATCAGTCATCTCTAAATCACACCAAGAAAGTCAAGAATACAATAAGAGTGTCTTACAAAATGAGAAACTTTTGTCTTTTGACCAAACCAGGCTGTTTCTCACTGTTTCTACATTTTGTGCTAAGCTAAGTTAGCTAATGGAGGTTGCATTAGCATATAAGAGGGATATCAGTCATCTTGTCTCAATCTCACCAAGAAAGTGAAGCATACAATAAGTAGCCTATGTCTAACAAAATGTGGAACTTTTTCTTTGACATCACCTCTGGAAGCAGCCGAACACTATATTACATGAGGAAATGAAAAGTCTCAAATTGCACATTTGACAGATGAAGATTTCCATTCTTGAGAGCTTATTTTTCTTGGGAAACTTGTGTGAACCTTGTGTTTTCTGGCATAATTGTGCTGTAAATAAATCCAGGTGTCCCTGGGTCCCTCCCCAACTGGCTTTGTTTGCGTGTGAGGACCTTCCACAGCCCATGTGAACCTGAAGGATTTCCTGGCCCAGTACCCTCATTTCTAATGCTGTTTTTCTGACCCGCCACTCAGTGCATGCAAACACACACACACACACACACACACACACACAGACACACACACACAC
Source organism: Selene dorsalis (assembly GCA_900303245.1). Classification (NCBI taxonomy): domain Eukaryota; kingdom Metazoa; phylum Chordata; class Actinopteri; order Carangiformes; family Carangidae; genus Selene; species Selene dorsalis. The sequence continues at coordinate 20,697 of OMNW01009028.1, forward strand.
ACACACACACACACACACACACACACCCATACACCCATACACACACACATCTCTGTTCTGTGTCTCCTTTATGGCTCAGCCCACGCACGCATAGGAGAAAGATAT
>OMNW01009029.1:0-14718 GCA_900303245.1 Selene dorsalis
GATATTTTTGTTCTTCCTTTTTTTTTTTAATTATTATTTTTCATTTGTCAAGTTTATTCCACCTTATTTAAGCACTTAATTTAAAAACCTGAAATGGTGAGGTGCTTTTTGGTTTTGATGCAGCTTTTAATAAAACATTTTAATGAGTTTTTGTTGGTCCCCGTTTAGACACTGATTTGTTGAAAGCATGCCTTTTTCTAGACGTCCCCGAAATGCTAATTGGATATTTTTAATGAAAGCTTGTAAAGGTGTAAAATTAATGCAGGGGCATTTTTTATTTCTTGATCAGTTGCAATATTTGGTCTGTTCTTTTATTTTTCAGAAGAAACCAAAGCAAACAAGCTACCTGTTAACTTTGCAGTGAGATTTTTCTGATGCTGCAGGTCAGCAAGTGTGTGAGAGGGTTTTTTAATCCAAGAAAAACACGTTTGTTTTTGCTTTCAGTCCCTTAATGTTCAGAGATAAAAATGTCTTCCACTCTGTAGAAGCTAAACGATGTCAGTTTATAATGACCGGGGCGGGTTGAATATTTTGGTGCAGGCTCGTGGGGGAGCTGCTGAAATAAAGATGCAAGTGCGTTAAAATGTAAAGTATTGAAGTTTTTGATTGTGAGAATGTAATTGTTGTGCTCTGAATGTTTTCTTGTGCAGGACCGAGTCTGTTCAGATACACCAGTGGTTTTGTTGATGGTATTGATTCATAGTTTTTACAAAAGAAGTTAAGCTTCTCATCTGTCAACACAAACACCTGTGTGAGCACTTTGCCTAAATAAAATACAACTTCAGTATTGGCTAATTAAGATTTTTTTTTTTAAAGGTGAAGCTTGTTTATCAGATAACAACAAACTGAATTTTTCATTTTGAATTAAAGAAACTTTTGACAAGTTAGTACCAGACTTATTCAGGTTAGATGCTCTCGAGGCAACAGCTGGGTTTAATCTGCAAAGTAAAACCTGGTAAAGTCTTATCTGACACTTTTTAAACTCAGATAGCTGGTACAAAGTATTGAGGTTTGACATCAGGCTCTAATGTTGGGTTTGATCTCTGCATCAGAGGTAAGAAGTAGGTTTCTAGATTCTAGGTAGATTCCTTGTTTCACGTTTCTAAATCCAGTAAAACCAGTCCCTTTAGTGCTCTACATGTGCTCTGACTTTGTCATGCTCGTGTCTGTATCAGAAGAATCAAACTCAAAACGTTTTTGTTTTGACATGGTTTGAATACAGTCCTCAGGCTTTCCTGCATTTTTGGGATGGCACCCAGTGATTTGTAAATACTTCAAATATCTGTTTAATAGAGCTAAAACTATGTTTGACAGTTTTAATTTCCTGTGTAAAACTTCCTCTGGCGGATCTCCACCCGTGACCCCTTCTCTCCTCTGGGTCGGTACATTTAGCCATTTGTGTTGATTTGTTCATGCCTTTGTCCACATTTTAACTTTGTGGAGCTTCCAGGTTTTGTGTGTAAATGAGTCCAGATAACTGTGTGTGAACGTTGGTGACGGGCTCCTGATGTGCTGAGTTCAGTCAAAGCAAACTGGAAGAACAACACATCTGCAGGTTTGTTTGGTCTCTGCACGTTTTTCCTGCACACACACACACAGCAGTTCCTGTTTTTTCAAATCTTCCCTCTGCAGCGGTCTTTGGGAGTGGCCTCCCTGCTGCAGCACGTGCCCACACACACACACATTCCTGCATGTGTATGGAGTGGCTCGGTGGAGGCGGCGCCTGGCAGCCTGACATGTCCTGACAGGAGGTTAGCAGCTCTGTCGCAGGAGCAGCGGGGGAAAAAAATCAGAGTCTGCATGTGCTGTAAACACGTGATGGGAGCGGAGGTTATAAAAGCTCTGCTCCCTCCCTCCTGGCACTTCACCAAAGTTTGAAATGCGGCGGTTTCCCAGCGGCCATGTGGCTGTGGGAAAAGAGAGCACGAGCCTTTGTTTGCATTCCTCTGACTGTGGTCTGAAAACTGAATTTATCGCCAACAGTTGTGAGCTGAAGCGAGTGTCTGTTGGTCGTCTTGTGCAACTCAACTGAAGATGCTTTAATTCTTGACTAAACCCTGGAAAGGATCTGTGTTGGCAGAAAAGTAAAGAGTGAACTAGCTCAGGGAAGAAAGGGAGAAACATTAGGGAACAAGATTTTGTCCCAGTGATCTTTACATGTACTTGTCGATGGCTCCACACTATTCATGACTGAGCTGCCACCTTTGAAACAGGCAGTTAATGAACCAGTGGCTGAGGTTTGAAGAGGCCTCACACTTACAGATGAGGCCTACCTAATGCAACACTTGCAACAGCTTTTCAATACCACCTTCCTTTTCCACTTCAACAGTTGGTTTTAAAATGCAGATGAGTCTCTGGCAGGTCCCCAGAAAGAAAAGGAAACCAGGCCAGGCTTTTTGTTGTTGTTGTTGTTTTTCTTTTACAACTGGACCATCCAATTAGAAACTGGAGGTAAAAGAGTTCAACAAAATTAACTCGGAGACTCTTGAAATGTTACAGTGACAGGTTTCCAGCAAATGAATAGTCTTCATTGAGTTATTTGCTTGTTAAGTTTTGCTTAAACCTTCGATTTAAAGATCGTGAAACTAAAGTAAAAACTTCAAGATTGTAAAAGAAGCTCTGCTTTGTATAATAACTGATGTCTGATGTAGTTTTTACATTAAAAAGTAAAGTCAAATTATTTTAGGTTTTTGAATGAAGCTGCTTTACAGTTTTGCAGTTTGGATCAGTCACATCATGTGTTTCCTAGCAGTAGTTTAGGAAGACGTTAGTGTTTCATAATGCATTTGTCAACAGCTATATTTCATGTTACAGTATAAATCATGTTGTCATAGTTGAAGTTTAAACTTCTGACAAATGCTACACATTAATAAACACTTAAAATGTCTTTATATCTCCTTACTGCTACATTATAGTCTGTTAAATGTGTGTTTACATGGGGATAAAGTGTGTAAAGACGACATGTCTTAAAGGGGATCTACTGAACTCAGTTGCATCATCATTACTCTGATGCAAAGCTCCTGTCATATTGCCTTATTCCTTATGGTCTAATGCAACCAGAGCAGTGTCTTGGTGATCACAGAGCAGCACCCTAACTACCCCACCCTTACATATCACCATCTCCCCTTTGTGAATCCACCTCGTCACCGCAGCCTTGTCCTGTTTAACACCCCGACCCCGGGGTTCACCCCGATCAAAAGCTGCAGCCTGGGTGTCACCTTTAAACCTGTGTGTTTCAACTTGTTGACACTGACAGTAAACTGACAACCCCGCCTGTAAAACACGGGCCTACAACTCCTTGACGTGGGTGTGTAGACACTTGTTTCAAAGGAAGGGTGGAGGTGCTGGTTCAGTGGGGTGAACTTCCCTCTTGAATGTTTTTGAGGGTTAGAAACTTCAGATTTTTCTTCTCCTGCTGATGTTTCTGTTTCGTGCTCATCCTCTCTGCAGACATGTGCACGGAGGATGTTTTCATTTCCCTCTGCAGACAATACAGAGCAGACTCTAAAGATATTTTTGGTCCAGTGTCGCAGGTTGTCTTCAGCTTCCTTCATTACAAACTCGCGGGCTTCGACATCATTGGTCCAGACCGGCTGATCGCCCTTTACCCACATCCTGTTGTTGTTCTTATTCAGCTGGCTGCTTGTAACACTGGGAACTGTGACTCACAGCTCAGTAATACTGAAACCTGCTCAGACTTTTCTTGTGGTGATCATGACACAAACAGCTGCATGTTATTTGCTCTTACTTCGAAAGTTGAACCTCGAAGCTGAACATCAGATCCTTGTAGAGAAAATGAATTAAATCTGGCTTCACATTCACATTGAATTTCCAAACTGCTCTGAGATAATTATTACCTGCAGAGCTTCACTCCTTTATTACTAAAGAGTAATGACTGGGCTAATAATTACACAGTGTGGGTGTTAGAAATACCTCTCTCTCCACACCTGATGTGATGACAAGCTCTATGCAACTAGGCCAAATACTTGCAGAGGTTTCCCATATAAATCAAACCAGGATTAGATCTGAACCTGCAGCCAACCTCATTTTCAATCTGTATTTACTCCTCGTGACTGAAGGTGGAGTCACTTCAGCTGCTCAGATCAGTCCTCAGTGACCTGGAACCAGGACAGGAGGAATAAAAACTCATAACGATAAACTGATCCTAGTTTGGATATAAAGAGGTTCTGGATTTTCTTTTGGTAAAATGTACAACATAATTCATGTAACAAAGAAAGTCTGAGCTCCTGCAGCTTCATCTTCACCTCCAAAAAATGAAGAAGCTTTGTTTAGTCAAAATTTAAAACTACTTGCTCAGGTCTGGTTGGTGTTTCTGGTTTGTCGTCTTTGGACCAAACAACATTACATCCACCCATTTAGGAGCTGTGGTGCTAGACATGTCCTCTCTAAGTACATCTCTTGTTCATTTCTTGGTTGTTTGTGTATCAGTGCTCCCAAGATGAAATGGTTTGTCCTTCAATTTCAGCAGCAACAAAACTGCTGTATGAGTTGACTTCATTGCCTTATCTGAACTGTGCTGTTTTCAACAAGTCCAGTGCTCACTGCAGGGGACTCACTGAATACTGAATGGGCTGTGTTTCATTAAATGGAGCCTGAGAATCTGAAAAACACATCAATCACCCAGTGAATATATAGTTCAGTGACCATCAGCAGCTGTTGTGAATCTTTGATTGAATCACCCAGTCCTCCACTAACAGGGTTTATCCAGAGGTAAACAGAGACATCTACAGTTGAACAGCTACAGTTCAAATATACTGTGTGACATGATCAGAGGCTCCAGAGCAGCTACTAAATGGACTGTTGTTAGGTTTATTTTGCAACATTCATCTCACATCAAACCTCTGGGGAATTGCTTGTGATGCTCCAAGAAGAGGATGCATTTTGGACTAGTTCGGCATGGATTTTGTCATTAAAGGAATTACTGGATGAAATTTGATCTTAAAATACGTGCGTTTGTAAAATGCATCCCAATGCCTGTGTCAAAACATCCAATAATCGCCAAGAAATTTCACCCAAAATCACAAATGTGCATCTCACAGTGGTGCAGGGGGGAAAAAATCAGAGGATCACAGAAGTTATAAAGAAGTCTTTAAGATCAGTCTTTCACTCAGGACCAACATGGTGGGCCGACCAGACCAACATTTCCAAACCGCATGAGCTGCTGCTTTCATCCAGCTGTCAACAAGACGACAAGAAAGGAAGTTTTCATCCCGAAATAAAGATGAAATACCTGAAACGGCTGCAGCCACCTCGTCCTCGGGTCTTGTTACAGTGTCTCTCAGTCTCAGTGGGTCTGATGGAGAGGGGCAGAGGGCACAGAGGTTAACAGGACAGTGGAGTGAATGTTAACAAAGCAGAATGAATGTTTTCTTTCTTTATTTTCCCTCCATCACTGCAGCTTCTACACACACACACACACACACACACACAGAGAGAGAGAGCAGGGCCTCTCAGAGTAAAGAAGCGTGACCAGCAGCAGCTGTTGGATTAACAGCTGCCTCTGTTTGTCTGCTGAGACCCAGAAACACCACGATCTCTGATGTCAGCTTCTCTGCAGCCGCCTTCTGTCTCTCAGCCCAGTTTTCATCCATCACTGCTCTGAACTCTCTCAAACTTTTACTGCACTTGGTATTTCAGTCCCATCCAGTTCACTTGAGGTCAACCTGACTCACTTTACTGAATATGCAAATAGTTTTATACTTAATAAATCAACCAAACAAAATAAATCAATCCAAAATGAATTTAATGAAATAAATGAGCAATTCATTATTACATTTATTACGCTCTAATGCATGGTCCAGGAAAGTTATGCACAAAACTACTGGGGTAGAAACAAACAACAAACAAACAGCTGGTGGACAGAGTGTTGCAGAAACTTAAAGAGAAAATAAGTGTCAATGCAGATATATGCAGTATATTCACTTTGTTTGGCTGCTACTTCCTATTACTTGGATGCTATATGGAGACTATACATACATGTGAATATAACATAACATAACGTAGAGCGACCGCCATCTGCTGGTTGATAGAACGCAAAGCAACGGTGGCCGAGAGAGGTCACCTGACCAACGCGGAAGTAAGTGAGAAAGCAGTGCATAGTGTTGTGGAGTGTTTTTAAACATGGTTCGGTGTTTCCTGATCCACACCGTGTGTCCGGTCAGCGGGCTGTCCCCCGGGGAGAGCCGGGTCCTCTACTCCCGGGTGTTCGGTCCAGATGAGGCGGTCCTGAGCCACGAGCCCCGGGAGCTGAGCCCGGAGGAGAGGCGGCTCCTGCAGAAGGAGAAGGTGTCGGTGGTGGCCAGGTGAGCCGCTCTCTGTCTGTCTGTGCTGCTGCTGCTGAGGAACTGACAGTCAGTCCGTGTTTGACTTTTCAGGAGCTGGATTTCCTGGCAGAGTCCTGGTCCTGGTCCTGGTCCTGGTCCTGGTCCTGGTCCTCACTGATGAATAAAGTGTCTTCCTCCGTACTGTCGCGTTTAGCTACTCCATGTCTGGCTGTTCAGAGAATAACAAACATGCTTTAATTTGGATTTTAATTATGAGTAAATCAGCTCAGTGCAGGAGTGACAGCAGCATCCTCTAGGTTTATTTGCAGTAGTGTGATGCATCCAATCTTCTCTCTGCATCCTGCTAATTTTGTGACAGTACACACATCACAGAGGCCGACGGAGGCTGTCAATCATCTCTGCATCCCTCTGTTTGTTTGCAGAAACTGAGTGGAGTCTCTCACAGGGTGTTTGTGTAGCTCTCTGCACCTGCAAATTATCACCATCAGAAGAAGACACTGACGAATGACATCGCTGTTCTGCAGTTTGACACTTAATGTATAAACAAATAACAATCCAGCAGGACTCTGTTGTGGTAATAACACAACCTTTAACCCTCCACTGATGAGATCTACCTTCCCTTCAGGCAGGTGAGGAGCGCTGTCTCTCTGTCCCGGGAGGCTTCAGGCAGAGTGCTGGTGGAGACGGTGCCGGGGGAGGAGGCTCTGGCTCTGCAGGAGGCGTCCAGCGGAGTGGTGCGTCTCAGGGCTGGAGAGCCCTTCTCTGAGGAGCTGAGCGCTCTGTGGCTGGGCGTCCAGCACCTGGGCTTCACGCTGGTCTGTGAACCCCACGAGAACCTGCTGCTGGCCGAGGGGACCCTCCGCAACCTGGCCCGACACTGCATGGACCAGGTGAGCACACCCCAAACAGAGATGGGGAGTTGAGGTTTAGCTTTTTAATACCTTAAATTCTCTTTTCTTAACCCTGCAGAGGACATCTTAAGTCTTTTTGAGGTTTGGATGCCAGAGCTGAGCGAACACAGCTGAAAAAACTCAGTCAGTCAAATCACTTTTATTTATCAAGCACCAATTCACAACAAAATGATCTCAAGGCACTTCACAAAAAGAGAAAATGTCGACCTTTTCTTTATAACAGTATTTACAGAGACCCAGTAAATCCTGCCAAGAGCAAGCCTACAACAGTGGTGAGGAAAAACGTCCTTGTGAATGAGTGAATGAACTTTATTGTCATTATTCACACTATGGCTTCTCTCAAATTTAGAGAAAAGCTGTGGATTCAAATAAATCAAAACAAGCTGAAGCTAAAACTGAAATTAAAGCTGAAGCTAAGACTAGAAGTAAAGCAGCACCAGCCGCCTGTGTAAGGCAGCGCTGGTATGTAAACAACACCACTGACATACAGGTAAACAGCAGCAGGGTGAATCAACATGTAGGTAAACAGCAGCAGGATTGACTCTCTAGTCCAAGAGGCAGAACCAGACTCTGGGTGTTGCTCTGTTTTCATTTCAAAATGCCCTTTTCAGTTTAAAACCATCTCCATCCAGATCCATCATCTCACCTCTGTACCAGAAATGAACTATTAAACCTGGACACTCACACATCATGTACACTGAGCGGAGTAAACAGGAAGCAGATTGTTTTCTCTGCTGCTGATCAATTGCAAAAAAAAGAAAAAATCCCACAACCGAGGAACAACGTGACAAGATGAGACAGCTGTGGTCGTCTCCAGCAGCTGATTCATTATTCATGTGGCTCTCACCGCTCTCATCGCTGAGGCTTGATAAGAACTAATGAGGACGGCGGTGGTGATTGTTTCCAAACGTGTGGACAGGACGTGGAGACGTAGCAGGAGAGCTGCGGTTTCAAACCCAAGTGTGGTAGTTTGAGACCTTTAGAGACCTTCAGGCAGTTCATTAGCTGACACATGAGAAATAAAGGCTCCAAATGAATTCTCCATGGCTTCACTGTATTGGCTGAAGAGTAAGGTCAGTCCACTGTCACTCCTCTCTTTCGCAGCCAGTGTTTGTACTTGAATTTAACAAGCTGGCAATTGTGTCGATTACTGCCGGCCGCTCTGTGAGGCAGGGATTAGAGGAGAAAGATTTCTGATCAGGGGGTTTACTGTGTTTGGGAAACAGTTTTTTTATTTTGGTTTTAAAGGATTAATGTGCTGATATTCAACAAATCCTGTGAAAAGATCAGAGGCAGCACTGACTTGATGCCTGATACGTCTCACTCACTGTGTGTCATAGAGCCGCATTAAAACATGTCACATCACTGGGTGACATCATTACCATCGACACACTGGAGTTCATTATGAATAAATCTCCAACATGTTGTCATGTTCATGGCTGAATTAACCTGCTACAAGACCCCACAGCCCCAATCAGCTCAGGAGTATGTATTAGTATGAGCGCAATATAAAGTCAAACATCTGAAAACAGCACGAAAAGTCATTTCAAAACAACAAACAATCTTTTCAGGCTTACAAAAGAAAACATGAATATAAACATCATGACTCTTAATGAGTAAACATGTGAACAGATCTGTGAAAAACTCTTGAAAAGTACTTGTAAGAGGAGTTTGGGTTGTGATTGTCTTGTCAAATAAAACTTGTCAAGGTCTGATGTAGTTCCCAAACACGGACAGCCTAAACATCGGATTCCCCACCAGAATCTCACTCCCCTGTTGTTCAACTCTCCCTGCTCCTCTCACCTGCACACAAGCGCCCTGTGCTTGCTGGGACGCTTGGCCGGCCAACCCCCTGTCCAGGGCTCTGGCGACACTCAAAACCCTCTTTGCTTTCCTATGTACTGTACTTCCCTGGGGATGCTTGTGAAGCTGGTCACAGGTTTCACCTTCATGGCAGATGGGGGGGGGGCTGTGTTTCTACCCGCACAGGGAAGTTACACAGTGCAGTTGCAGCTGAGCCCCGCTCAGGCTGCAGCAGCAGCACGATTCCTACTAACCGGTTTTCTCCCGCTTGAATGAGTTTAGAAACATTATTTTAAGGCCTGAAACTACACAGTGTTGCTTTAAAATCTGATTTTCACATAGAGCCCATCCACAAATGACCCCAACTCCCCAGTGACACAACTTTATACTGAGTCAAGGTCATAGTGATGAATCTGCCTGGGTCCTGCTGCCTTAAATACTTGCTACAACATTGGATTTGTACTATATTAACTTATTAACAATATTCAATAGCTTCAACATAAAACCAGGTGATGACGCTTCAAATAAATGACTCTCAACTCTTAAAACAGTCACTTCTCACTTGTTTTCATGTTCTGGCTGATCAGTGTGTGATGACACAGTATTCAAAGGAACCCGCAGCGTTTGTAGTGTGTTACATGTTACAGAAACCACAGTAAACTCACAGGGCGACAGTAATAAAGGAAGATGGCAGATTTTATTAGGACCTGTAACTAACTGGGATCATTAACAAATCTGCTTGGGGGTCATCTCTAACCACACCTCTCCTCCCCCCTCCACGCCCTTTCCCTCCCTCCAGGTCCTGCTGAGGAGCAGCCGCATCGACGCCGTGCTGAGCCGTCTCCTTCCTCACGGACAGCTCCTCTTTCTCAACCACCGCTTCGCCCAGAGTCTGGAGAAGGAGGTCGCCGCCTACATGGCCAAGTGAGGTCCCGCCCATCACCTCGCCAACGGCCTGAACTCGACTGCTGCTAGCTGTGTCTGCTGGCTCTCAAACAGGCAAGACAAACAGACTCTTGTTTACCTTCGGTGGCGTTTTGTGCGGCGGTGGTGGCAGCAGAGGAGCGCGTTACTGGCAGCTGCTGTTTCAAATTGCGTGAGGTGGCGAACACATGGAGTGGTAAATATCTCCCTCAGCCACTTGCAGCTCTCTGTTGACTGTTTACTGTGTGGGAGGCTTCAGTTCAAATCCTGTTTGTCAAATTGAAGAGTGGAAAGGAAAATGTGGCAGATTAAAGAGTGCAGCTGAAGAGGACAGTTAAAACCTACTCATCTGCATCAAAGGCTGCGACTTATCTAAATCACCACACTTGAAATGTCACAGCGTGACCTTGAGCAGCCAGACTCGACCTGTTGTTTTGACATGTTCACAGTGTAAATGACTCTCAAAGTGCATTTACTGCCTCACCATGACCTCTAACTGAGCTTTTGTTCCTGAGGAGTAGGAGGAACCCAGAATGGGGGATTTTGTTCTTGTTTTTTTTCTTCTTCTTTGCACTTGAAGGTATGATTCATCTCATCGTAACAAAACAGGCAAAAATGGAGCAAAGAAAAATCAAAGTCGAAGCAGTTTAATCTCACATTGAACCAAAAATGTCAGATTTTTTTGGAGACAGTGAGGACAATGGAAAAGGCAGGAGACGACACAAAGTATTATAAAACCACCCCGAATAAATGCAGAGATGTTGGCATGCACAAAACAGGAAATGATGACAAGAACAAAAATGGAAACATCCAGACACAACAAATTGCCAATGTTTTCTCCATATCTCGTGAACATCTGTTGTACCTCTGACTGCGTCTCCGTGTGAAACCAGTCTTCCCCGCTCCTCCTCCTCCTCCTCCTCCTCCTGGCCTCATAAAAGCCTCTTAAACCCCTGTTTTTTGTGTTGGCAACCAAATCCAAAATTAAAGCTGTGTTGTTGTTTTTTTTCTTTCTTTCTTTTTGGGAGAAAAAAAACTCATCCTGGTTGCCAGCATCGATTGCTTTGATCTTCTCTTTTTTTCTGTATTAAAAAATAAAACTAATTTCTAGAATTACCTAAGGCGTATTCTTTGAAACTCATGTGCTCCGCAATCAAGGACATAACACGTTTCCCAAAAAACACAAGGCACAGGGGGATTTAAAGTGAAGAATGATGTGGAGGGCTGTGAAGCTCTCATGGGAAAAAAACACACAAACTCAGCACCTGCTGGATGAAAACACCTGCGAACTGAATAACAGGGTGACTCAGGTGAGCAGCTCCAGTGTGGCAGCAGCAGAGGGCGCTGTTGTCCCTGTGAGTCTCAGTGAGCAGTGAAGGAAATCAACCTGATCACACACAAAGTTTGTGTGAAAATGTTTCTCAAAAAGTTTTAAGAACTAAAGGAAAGCTGACTTCATTGGCAAAAGTAAACGGTCACATATGATTATATGTGTTTTGAGATGGGATCTATAGTTCTAATCTAGAGAAATGTTTTTTTAATTCTCATTTGTATTAGCACGTACACACAGATAATTAGTAGATACAAAATCTTTACGAATATTTCCACATCTTTTTAAAAAATAAGGTCCAAAACAGGACAAAAAAATCTAAATTAGATAAGTTTAAATCAATATGTTAAATAAATGAAAGGCACGACTATAAAAATTAAAAGTGCATAATAGAAAGGCTAAATGAAAGAATTCAAATTTAACAGGGAATCCATATTAAATAACATTATAAAACCTTTTTAACACTTGTTCTCTTCATTTTTTCATCTCTCTGATAAATAAATAATAAAGTCAATGCAATCATCTGTTAAAGTTATAATTCCTTCTCGATCTCGATCGACCTTGGTGCCAGCAGAAACTTATAAAACTACATCGACACATAAAAAAACATTTTCCTGAAGGTAAGGTGTCCAAAGAGTTTTAGTGGGAGCACTTTTCAAAACCTAATGAACCCTCTGCTGGAGAGAAGCTAACGATGGGTGAGACCAGGATATGAGATAATGGTTTAATGAAGGTGGTGCGGCTTCACAGTCATTCCTTCAGTGTGCGTCCAGCTGTGTGGCAACAGTTTGGCTCTTTCCTGCTCCATGAACATAAATAAAAAATGTTTTCTCACTTTGGCCTGGAATAACTCAACCGGGTGGCATAAAGCCCCGATCTCACCCTGCACACCCCCTTCACACCCTCCACACACCCCTCCCATCCAGCACCCCTGGGATGAACTGGGACGCCGACTGTGAGCCAGACCTTATCAGCCAACATCAGTGACCGACCTTATGAATAAAACAAAGCCTGCGAGCTGGTTCAGGCAGTCATCTCGGGTCCGCTGGCTGCTCCACTCTCACACATGGCATACTTTTCTCTCTGTCTCTGCAAGATACATCCAATGCACCCATTTCATTAGGGCGGAGTACTTAAGCTGTCAGCACTCTGCTCACACTCCTGAAGCTGCTGCTACATCACTCACCTGCTGCTTTCATACAGTATCTTAAAAAAAGAGCCTGTCCCAGCATCCAACTTTAGGTCTGAGTCCAGCTTCACCTGAGGGGAGTTATTATTATTGTTATAATTATAGCAGGTTAACACCTATAGTTTAAGACTGAGATGTTATATACTCTGTATGTGGACATAGTGTCCACATACTTTTTAACCATGTATTGAATATCACTTGAAAGAAGAGATCAGACTATTTAAAAAACAAAACATTGTATTTCTTGATTATAATTTGTTCTTTTTAGAGTTTAACGTGGTTTTGTTTTGGTGGAGGTGTCATTTAATCGTAAAAAATGTCCAGTCAGAGAGTGAAAATCAGCAGCAGCAGCATCATTTTCTCTCATCAGTCTGTAGCCCTCAGCTCTGTTTATATTTGGCTGAACTGTTTGCTTCAGTTGGATGTTTGAACTTCACTGTGACTGTTTTCACCTCAAGGCAGAAAGTTCCTCTTAAAACTCAGTTTAAGACGCAACAGGTATCGGATTATTTTGTGATGTCACAGGTCGTTTAGTGGCCATGTGGTCCAGTGTGATGTGCATAACATGCTAGATCCTGCTTTTGTTTTTTCTTTGAGGGAGAAATGTTAAATGTTGAGTGGATGACTTCACTCCCACTCCTACGTACTCCCTAAACATGATACAAACATTTACATTTACAAACAAACCTCCTGTGTTTGCCCAGGATGAAACGAATTCTAACAAACTGTACTCTCTGCAGGGTAGCTGTTTGTTTGATTAGTTTCATGTCTGTGTGATGAGCTGCTGGTTTTTGGATGTTTATCTGTTCTGTTCTCGTGCACTTGTTTGTCCATTCTGTTGTGTGTCTGTTGTTGCTGCCGCACTAAGATAGATAATAATTTAAGCATTTTTCGATCTCATCTTCTAAGACTTGATCGATATCTTGAAAAAACACCTGTAGAAAGTGGGTTTGTAACATTCAGTTTCCTTCAGCTCAGCTCGCCCTGTTGTTTTCAGGCCTCATTACGACTTCTTGATTAAACTTTGACAACAAACTGCAGAGTCAGGCCCGACAGTCCGGTGTTTCCCCACTAGGGGGCAGTCTGCAGCCAGAGCTGATGGGAACCTGAGTGTGTGTTGCTGACGATACACACAAAAAATAGTGACACCAGAGTAGAAATCCACCCGGCTACAACATCACGAACACTGCTGCTGCTGCTGCTGCTGATGCTGCTGCTGCTGCTGCTTCTGCTTTGAAACAATTTAAAATGAGCTGGTAGACTTCAAACAAAACAGCGCTGAGATTATATTTCATGTGTGGGGGGGAATAGTTTGTAATTACATCTAATTAGTGATGCACAGGAAGCTGATCTTTGCCTGCAAACAGCTGTTTGATAAAATGCACGAGTTAATGTCAAGTGGAGATTAAAATTACAGTATCTGCTTCAAGTTGGTGTGTGTGTGTGTGTGTGTGTGCGCGTGTTTCGCTTTCATCCCCTGTGCTTGTATGGTGTATCTACATTTCATTAGCACAGCTTGGTTTGTAGGCAGGATTATCAATAAAGACATGTTTCACATCACAGGGTACAAATAAACATGAGTGGATTAGAAAGAGGGGAAATCAGAGGGGTGAGGAAGTTGCCCGGGATAATTGAACAAGGAAATCGGAGGGCTGGCGAACACAGCTATGCTACAAAATTAGCATATTTAGCTGTCTTCACTTGGAGGAGGAGGGCAGTCTGGGGTTAAAGTTAAGAGATTAAATGGATTAAGGTTATGAGGAGGTTCTCAGCTAAGTGCCCGAAGAATCTGCAAGTTTATGATTATTATTATTATTTTTTAAAACCTGCAGGTGATTACTCCCTGATTAGCACGAGGCAGCAGCCCGTCGCTGAAGTGAAAACCTTAACATGCTCAGGCTTCAATAGCACTTACAAAGGGAATAAATTGAAGGCCATTAACTGAAGTACATAAAATTCTCATTCTCAAAACAAAACAATCTTGTATCATTCAGCAACTTTGCAAATTGTTTTTTAGCAGCTGAATGTAAGAAAGAAAGAACCAGATGGGGAGGAGGAGGAAGAGGGAGGGGGTGAGTTCCTCGCAGGGACCCAAAGGTCAAACTGTAGTGCCACTGGATCAAAGACTAAAATCTGGGGAGCTGCTTTGTACACGAGTCCGAGTCCAGAGGAAAAGTCCTGCAGAGCATGTGGTGCTTACTGTCGTGAGCAGTGAGGTTGTCCTGCACAGGTTTTTTCGGATTAAGATGTGAACCA
>OMNW01009029.1:34576-48359 GCA_900303245.1 Selene dorsalis
CCCCCCCACTACGCCCACATCACAGGGAGCAGAGACAGAATATCTTGAGAGCAGAGGTGTTTATATATTATATATCGCTGATCGCTGCAGGTTTCGTCATCGTGACCGGTGATTTCATTTCTCATCGATTTTCTTTCCCCCCCCTTTTCATCTAACTCTGAGAGAGAAACCCAACTCAAGTATTCACACTCCACCTAGATGTGTTCTAATGCTGATTTAGACCTTCTCTGGCTTGTGTGACACAAATCTGTGTTTTTATCACCGGTGTGAATGAAACGACGTGTTTTTTTATTTAAAAGAATTTTCGGAAAATGCACTCATTCACTTTCTTTGCAAAGTAAAGGAAATGGATTTGCATCATGGTTAGGTTAGCTTAGCTTAGCTTAGCATAGAGAGGTGTTTAACAGAAATGTACAAATGGCTCTTTTTAGGTTAGTGTCCTGAGTAATCCATGTGTTCATGGTTCATCCTGGTTCCAAACCTCTGAGTCGCTGCCCACATCTCTGATTTGTTCAGGGATTCAAATCGGCCTGATGCCGTGGTGTCTTCTGACTGC
Organism: Selene dorsalis; assembly: GCA_900303245.1. NCBI lineage: Eukaryota > Metazoa > Chordata > Actinopteri > Carangiformes > Carangidae > Selene > Selene dorsalis. The sequence continues at coordinate 35,133 of OMNW01009029.1, forward strand.
TGTTTCCGTAAGAATATGAATGTCATCTTCCTGCAGAGCTCCATCCATAGAAGAAGAAACAGAGAAACATCAGTGGAACATCAGTGGAATTGGTGGACGAGATTGATTTTCGGGCAGTGGGTTATGGATAGCTGTATATTTTTGATTGTACCATTGCACCCTGCAACTTTAATGCAACAGCAACACTTTGGGCAGTTGCACCAAGAAATGTGCTGCATTCACCTGCTCCTCTGAGAGTCTTATATCCTGAGCTGGAAAGTTATTCTTTTGACTTTGGTGCTTTCATGTGCTTTGAAGTTGGACTGTGGAAGCAACATGGACACTACAAAGAAGACATGGTGCATTTTATAGCTCAGAACTTTAAAACGATAGATTCATGGTTGTTTCCAATGTTTTCCGTAACTCATTGTAAGTTGTAAATATATTATTGTTGCAAATAATAAGTAAATAACTTTTCTTTTAAACTAATCTAGGTCACTCCACTTGTGTGGACCACAAATTCAATATTACCACAGAATCGATACGTTACATGTGAATTTGTACTATAAGTGAACATTAACTATGTCTAAGTTCCAGCACCAAATCTGTCCAAAAACAAATATTTGCAAGTGAAAACATAGTTGATCAAGTTTCATCGCTAATCTAACATAAGCTAACGGCATCCCGGCTCCAAGTCTGCGCTATGAATGATGGCAAATAATCTGCAGATCTCACACGGATATGAGGAAAAACCGGACACAATATCCAGTGTTGGATATGTATGTGAACACTCAGATTTTGTAGCTGTGACTGTTTCAAAACGGGATAATCACCTGACTACTCCCCTGTAACAGCGGCAACTGACGGCCGCTTGAATTACTCATCATCATCATCAGTGTGAAAGAGGAAAACCAACAGCCGACTCTGACTGTCATGTCAAGGGAAATGTCTTGGATCAGTCAGAAGTGAACATGCACTGTACCTGAAGTGTGTTTGAAACAGCTGTGAGGGAAATGGACAGGTGTGTAGTCGAAGCAGGTAGTTATACAATCACATGTCACTTTGTTTATCTGTTTGCAAGCTTTTTAGTTTTCTCTCCACTGTCAGTGAAGATGTAGGCAGATGTGGGTTACGTCCCTGCAGAGGGATGAATGGGAATCTAAAGAAGAAGAGGAAGAAAAAAATCAGGTCCTGCAGCAGCAGCAGTGATTCAGAATCGAGTGCGAACGTCCCGCAGAACGAACTCACCCACCGAGATCAAACCTCTCAGTCAGCGAGCTCAAACAGGCGGCCGGGAGGCTGGGAGACGAGGAGGCTCCTGTCGATGTTTTCTGCCGCTCTCAGACAGCTCGTTGTCACAGGAGGGGCCTCGCAGCAGCAGACGCTCATAACCTCGCCTGTTGTTGCCTTTTAATTCCAGGAGCAAGGTGACGCCGCAGTGGGTGCCGTGGAGATGGCGAGCTGTGAGATGACAGTTTACCTAAATCTGTCTGTACACTTACTGTGGAGAAGGAGCTGGATTTTTATCGCTGGCAGGCCCTCGCCGCAGAAGGAGGATGATTGGCTGCGTGTTGTCTCGTCTTGGGCGACGTATTTTTCAAGGCGGCTAAATCTGTAAACACAGTTTTAAGGTGATGCATTCAAACCCGCAGAGGAGGCTTTAAGTCCTACATGTATAACCACATTATTGCCCGTTTGAATCCAGCTGGAACAACACAACAGCACAACAACACAACAGAGAACAATGACATCAAACAGTAATCCAACATTACATGTGATCTTCCTCTGTTCTCCCACTGCAGCTGTGGACAGAATCCTTTAGTGAAGTCGCATCACTTCCTTTGTATGTGGGAAATGAAACGCTGTGTCGACCACTAGTTACCAGCTCCTCCTGTAATCCACACACAGATTAGCCTTTTCCTGAGGTGCTAACTCTGCTGCGGCTAACACACCTATTTAAAAAAACAAACAAACATTATTTTCTGACAAGACACAAATATGATAGTCTCGTCAGTGTTTACAGCCAAAGTGTGCACGGCCACCTCTGTTGCCCCAGACACAACACGCTCTGTCTTTCTGAGAAGCACAAAGATGGAGAGTGTTGTGCCTGCGTCTGGCATCTAGCCGCTGTTATTAGTGTTCGAGAGCCCATTCACAGTTGTTGTGTCCAAATGAGGCGACCCCCCACCCTCACCTCCCCCCATCAGTCCATTTCCTGTTTTGAAATGTGACCTGTTTTTGTTTTATGTTGTATTAGTGGGTTGAGGGATAGTGGGTAGGATGGTGTGTTTAACGTTGCATATTATATCAAGCGCTGTTGAAATCAAGTCTGATTGGTTCATGAGGATTCAGACTTTTGCATTTTTGCTTGATAAATGACTGAATGATAACAGATGATCAAACTTGTAGCCGTCCAGCAAGGTATTGATCATCAATAATCGGCTATTTGCGGCAATACCCATCAACACTGAAACCACCAGACACCACTCTGTAGCAGACCTCAGGCTTCCCCTGTAACCTGCAGCTTACCACGGGGAATCCATGTGAAATGAAAGGCCCTCCTGTTTGAAAACATGAAACATGGGCACGTGTTTTTTTTTTTCTTTGGTTCTCGTGCAGCAGGGCTTTTGATCCTGATCCATCCTTTTTTACTGTGGCTTCCAGGCAGTGGCGGCTGGTATTTGCTGTACGTGCTATACAAACGGGCTTGTTTTTAGTGATGGGGGAGTTTCTTTGTGCGCGCAATAAGGTATAATCATCAATCCTGCTTGTTATTTTCATACCGTGCATATATTTTCTTATTCAAATGCATTTTCACTTCATACATATGTCGTCTCATGCTGTGTTCTTACACTCTGTGTGTCTGCTCTAATATCATCACTCACTCTTATCTCTTTAAATGATTGCAGTCTTAGTCATTTAAGAGTTTTTTACCTGCTGCGTCTGTGCACAGGCAGCGAACTTCATCTAATCTGCTGCTGCTGCTGCTCCCAGAACTACTGTTGTTACAGCCACTGATGGTGATGCAAGTTAAAACTATATCATAATATTAGTGCGAGTGCTTCTATTACTGCTGCTTTTCCATCTGTCACTGTTGTTCCCAACCTTTCAGTCTGGCCTAGCCCCACAGCCCCTGTCAAATGATTTCAAGTACCCCTTCACTGACGCCAGCTGTCATGCTCCAAAGACAAAGTAATCACCGTGATTTGCAGTGAATATTAATGAACCATGTGAAGTTTCATCAGCGGTGGCAGTGCACTGTAGAATACATACAGGGGAAGCACACTCACACACACATGCATATACACACATATGTGTTGCATTCATTGTCCTCTGACTAGATCACAACTAGATGCCCAGTCTTAATCTGATTGCAGCCTGAACCTTAAAATCAAATCTTAACCCACAAAAAAGCAGTTTCTACCCATCAAGACCTCGATCTTTGTCCCCATGGTAACGGTTCACAGTGTGTCTGAATAAAGCTGATGTCATTCCAATTAAACATGGCAATAGATTTCCAGCGGTCTTGAAGTGGATCCCTGGAGCTCACCAGCCACAACCTGAATGTGAAAAACAGCGTTTTCATTCCACTTAAAGGAAATATTGCTTTCTAATATTCTTAGTGTGTGATAGGATGTTTTTGACGAGACTGACCACTTCTTCATTGGTATGTAGTCAAGTCTACACAGATAATGTACCCGTCACTGCCCTGAAATGCCAATAGCTGGTGATTAAAATGATTATGATTAAAAATAGAGTGAAAAAAACCTTCATTTGCCAGCTGCACCTGTGTTAAAGTGTTGCTGAGCTTGTTCACAAATGGATAAACTGAGCAGATGTCATATCGCATCATATTTACCTGTAGTTGCAGCAAGTATTACTGGGTGTTTATGAAGCTTGAGAAGTCTCTGAGGGAGGTGTATACTCAAGTTTATGGTGATTTCTGAGAATATTTCCTGTGTTTTTATTGGATTGCATCATCGTTTCTCTTGTATTTAGGGAGCTGACAGTGAAATATGGAAACATCATCATGTAACCGGGATCCATCTGACGCTATTAATTATGCTGTGTGCGGTGACACATCGTATAGTGTGTTTTGCAAGAGCACCGCTGGGTACTTCTAGGGCCCCTGGAAGGACGTAATACTCATATTATAAGATCAAAGGATTGCTATAATTAAGCTTTATTAATCCAAAGTTTTGGAAGTGCTCGCAGACTGCAGCCCTCTTGGAATCGTTGACACCTGTCCATTGGCAATATAACAACTTGGCGATGAAGCCTCAGCAGTCGAGAGAGTGTAAAATCGTTTGAAACAGATCTGAGCTGCCACAGGGTTTACAGATTAAACTGCTCCCACAAACCTCAGCTGAATACATATTTCCTTGTGTTTTTAACGAGCCTCTCAAAGCTAAATGGTTCTTGATAATGTGCCACTGAACCCCAATCAAATCCTGAGCTTGGAGATGTCAGTGTCAGCAGCAGCATCCCAATGTGCCATTCAAATCCAGCCAAATAATGGGATTTTAGACTATTCTGCACAGCCCATTATAGTTCAAACTGGACTGAAACCCACAACCCAGTCTGACTGGCACCATTTGTTTTTACACTCGAGTCTTTTTTTCATTCATCGAGCATCAGTAATTAATAGTTATTTTGTTTTTTTTTTTAATAATTTGATACTGATAATGTTTTTTAACTGCACTACTTACTTTTTTGACAATCATTTTCCTTCCTTGGTTGATTTTGCATGATCACCACTCTGTCTAATTGACTTTTCTCTGAGAAGTGAGAAAAACCTCTGATTGATATCAAGTCTAAACCGATCAGAAAAATAAAAGCCCCAGGATGTGGTAGTGGTCTGTGGCCTGGGTGGGTCCAGAGCTGCTGTTAGTGAAGCTGATGAGCTGTCAGATGTGTGCTGATGTGAATGTCAGAATCACTGAGAGACAGCCGAGCTGATGAAGCTGCTGATGGGCTCAGAAACACAGCTGGTGTTAGTTGACTGACGATCTGCAGCAGCTACACAGCTCCACTAGAACTGTGGTGGTGTATGTTGCTTCACATCCACTCGTCCCCACATTCGTGACTTCGCTCATCACACACAGATGGATTATGGGACAATAGGCCTGTCGTCTAATACACTCCCACCTACACAGAATAAAGACGCACATAATGACAATAAACAGTGTGGCTGTCTCTTTGCTCTGTGTCCTCCTGGTTATTTGGTTGTTTTGTGTCTCATTGTACCGTAGTTGTTATGCAACTCTGTTCGCTTTTTGTCTGTTCGGTGTTGTTTTGTGTTTCATTGTTGTCTTTGTGATTAGTTTACTGTTGCCTTGTGGTCAATTTATGTCTTTTTTGAAGCAATTTTGTGTCTTTTTAGTGTTTGTGACTATTTGTGGTCATTTGTGTCTTTTTGTGCTGATATTGTGTCTTCCTATGGTCATTTTGTGTCTTTGTTGGGTAGTTTTGTGTCTTTTGAGGTCATTTTTTGTGACAATTTGTGGTCATTCATGTCTCTTTGTTGTCCTTTTGTGTGATTTTGAGCTGATACTCTGTCTCCTATGGTCATTTTGTATCTTTGTGGGGTAGTTTTGTGTCTTCTTGAGGTCATTTTGTGTCCTTTAGTGGCACTCTGTGGTACCTTGGTCTCTTTTTCTGCTCCATTTTTGTGCTGATATTTTATGGTCATGTTGTGTCTCTTTGTGGTCCTTTTTGTGCTGATGTTGTGCCTTCTTGTGGTCATTTAGTGTATTTTTGGTCTTTTTGTGACTATCTACGGTCATTGTGTGTCTCTTTTTGGCCGTTTTGTGTACCTTACAAAGAAAAAAGTTGCTTTAAAATGCTGCTTGGACGTCCTGGGCACCTGAGCCTGTGCCTCTTCAGTGATGCATCCATGATGAGAGATCCTGACAGAGGCACGTCGCTGCTCGCTCACTCTGATATTTATGCATTTGAAAATGTGTCTATAAAGAATTAACAACATGAATTGGCCTGTGCGTTCAGCGCTTCGGCCTGCGAGGATTCAGATATGTCTTCAGTGTACATCATTTACACTATTCAGACAGGATGTTGTCAGAGGAAGGCGTCCACTGAGCTTAGTGTCACAGTGTGTCATCAGCAGGTTGGACAGAGACACACAGAGACTACAAGAGTCACAGAAATGACATTCGATTATCCCTAACATTTTGTGAGTTGTGTAAATGCAGCTCAGACAGTTGTGTTACCACTTGAGCCATTAGCTTCCAACACCCTTAATTATGCATAGTTATCATTATTAATTTTTTTTTTCAACTATCTTTTGTGGCCTAATTGAAGAAAGTTCCCCTAATGCATTGCAGCACACCTGTCAGTCTGCTGTTTGGAAAGCATCTAATTTTCTTTTAAACCAAGATGGCCCTCCCTCTGATGTCAAAACCAGAAAACAATCTTTTTATTTTCATACACAGTGTCAAGTTCCAGAGGAAATTCCTGTATGCCAGATTGTGTTTGTTGGAGTTCGTACATTTGATCCCTAGGAGCTTCGTTAAACCACAGTAACTTCATGCTCAGAAACAAAAAAAGGGGCTCATCGTGGCCTAGGAAAGCACAGCTACCTCCCACAATCCTCTTTATCCTGCTAGTATTTGGGCCTACGTGATGGAAAATCAGTTCATCGATTGGACACTTGGTGTGACCCTTTAATGACACCATCGTGAAAATTGGTATAGATCCCAGTTCTTAGAGAGCGATTCCTAATGACCCTTGAACTCTCTGTCTGCTGGCTGTCGGTCTAAAATCACTCGGATCTCTAACATCTGTTAAAATGAATGGACATATTCTCTGATATTTCCTGTGTCCGTGGTTCTCAGAGGACGAAATCAATCATAGATCAACTGAGATACCTGAGAAAGGTGTTGATTCCTGAAAACCAAAAATCGCACTGATGCTGAATTATTAACAGAGGGACATCTTACATACAATATGAATATCAAAGCCTCTTCATTTTCTTTACTTCTGTGTCACTGTTGGACTAAAGCGTCAACCTGTGCACATGATGTAATATGAGAATTTCCCTCCCTGAGTGGAGCATGAAGGTTAAACTTTCAATTTAGCAGTAGGTTTGCATTATCTATCATCATGAGCTTTGGGCTGTTATTGGATAATGAACAAATACGCACACGGCTTACACATTTGATATACTAAACTATACTATACTAAACTGCCTGAATGTGGAGCTCTATTTTAGCTGTAGACGTTTGGCTTCAGAGCTCAAACATCTTGAAGAACCGCCACCTTTTGCAATCAACAGAAGCTGGTTCCTCCAGAGACCCAGAACATGCTGTAGGTCCCATCTGGCCTGGAGATGCTTTGGATCCTCCAGGAAGAGTTTGAGGGTGTTGCAAGGCCAAAGACTGTGACCTGAACAAGCTGTGCAAGATGGATGGATGGATACTAATTTTTGTCACCCAATTGCTTTATCTTGAATCTAATCTCTTAAAAAAAAAACTGACCTTTCTACTGTCACTAATGGTAACACTTGGCTAATTGTTGAACAACCACTATATTTTTTCCCCTTCAAAGAACTTTTAACTGGATTTGCAAAAGTCTCTGGTTTCTGCTGATGTCTCTACAACAACATGACCTACAACAGCAAATGAGACCATCAGTGGGAAGACGAAACGATTTACGGCACTCAGACCAGGGATGGCACACGCGAGCCAAAAAAGCGTCTTTATGACAATATGTGCTAGAGCTCATGGGAAATGCAGTCGTTAATACAGCGTGAACACTACCGCTTTTGTCCACAGGGGTCGCCAAAATCAACACAAAATGAAAGTTCTTTGTAGGGACTTTAAGTTCTAACAACGTACATACTATTGTTGTCTCTGGAGCCTGTTAATGGACCTTTTTTTATTTTAGACTTATGATAGTCTTATGATGACTTCAGTTATCAGAGCAAAATGGTCCCATTCCCCAGCAAAACTAACATTTCCTCCCCCCCAAAAAATTAGCATATCTTTCTAATGTGGCTTCTCACAAGTTCTCAAAAGTCTTCCCAAACATTCAAAAGGTTTCTCCTGAGAATTAATCAGAAGTGCAGAGGAAGTTCAGTGAACGAACACTGAAAATTTCTCGACTTGTGCACTGGCTTCATCTGCATGTTTCATTAAAGCAGCTCTCATCAAGAGGAGAGGAACTAAATCCATGTTCTGTTGTTAACACTTTCCTCTTCCTCCGGAGGAGGAGTATTTCCCTGTGGAAATCACTCCCAACGATGTTACTGGAGTGTTTCTGTCTTTTTGCTGTTTTTGTGGGATTTTTTTGGCCTTTAATGGCTTCAGTGTTGCCCCCAGCTCCATATGTGGTTACTGAGAGCTAGTTATCCTTGAATCTCAGGTGTTAAATCTCTTTTGTCCACTGCCCCATGTTGTTGTGCTTTCTGGCAAAGGGTTTTATTGGAGGAGAGCAGGATGATGGATAAGGTCTATTCCCAGGATCCCCTGCTCACGGAACGTATCATCAGTGTCAGACTTTGATAGCGACTCAAGGTGTCAAGGGCTAAAGCAGCATTGAGCGGAAGGAGGTGTAAGAGCAGAGCCGTAATGGTGTCCTCATCAAGACCGAGCCTGCCTGTGGCTCATCACGGCCTCTCTGTGCAGCTGGCCGACGCTGAGTCGTGGACTCTGTTAAAGAGACGGTGCCATTTTTAATACACCTTTGTGTCTGCTGCAATTAAACTACGCATTTGACACTTTCATACACGGTGACCTACATCCTCAGAGTTTAATGTCTCGCTCAAGGACACTTTGACAGGCCACACGGCAGCTGATGGATGCAACGCCGGCTGTAACAGAGACTGAACTTAAGCTGGGACCCGCTGCATATAGGACAGGCCCTCTGAAAACTGGGCCACCTGCTTCGCTGTTTTATAATTGTACAACACCTCCAGAATATTATTGCCCCAGCATAGTTTTATGCCCCCCTTGCAGATATGCAGAGTACTGCAAAAAAACAAGCTCTCTAATGAATGTGTGCTCCCAGTGTGAGAGCTGATTTCATCAACAAAAAACTCTGATGAAGAATATTTGCTGACACAATAAAAACACAAGTAAAAGTAATTGAAAAGTAGCTGTTGAAAACAAAGACTATGACAATATGGGAACGATGAGAAAATCTAAACTTTCTGGCTATTTGCACTCACCTCACAACAGATCATGAGAGCTTAAATTATGAGAGTCCATAAACATAAAAACTGTACAACAAACACTAACAGAGGCTAAAACTTAAATGTTCTCTTTTCTTGACCAAAAATGATAAAATAGCAAATGACCAATAACAGTCTGGTGCCAAAATTCAACATTGCACACGTACTGATCAATGCAAAACTCAAGAAAGACACAGATAATATAGAAGTATGTTAATCAGCACACAGAGCAGCAAGTTCCAGATACATAAACTTAAAGATGAGCTGGTTTTGGTGTAAAGTTATGCATGTTCAGTGACATTGCACATTACGCTTAGAGCTGCGTCTTCTCAAAGCCCCACTGATGACCCAGTTATAATATTTCCCGTAAAGCTGATATTTAAAAGTAATTCTTGATTGGAGAAACAACAGCGAGGAAACCAGTTTCCTCATTTCCTCATAGGTCCATGTAAATCAATGAAAGTGCTGCTTCAAAGGCTGAGAAGCTTTTTATAATAATATAATTTTAAAAGCCAGCAAAGATCAGAAGTGTCCAGGCAAACAAGGCATCTGCAACAAGGCAAACCCCATCTGATTGTTAAGACCATGCACTATGGTTTCAAGGCCTCAGGATGGTTACCAACGGGATTATTTTCTGTGAAAGGTAATGGTTCTCAGATGAGTTGAAAAAAAAAACAAAAAACAACCACCCCGCAATACTGAGGCTTGAAGAGAAAGTTCTAATGACACATCTAATCAGTGATTATTTGATTTTCAATTAACCTGAGCCTTTGTAGAAAAACAGAAACCCAACAATCCAAGAGCATGAAGGCAAAAAGAGGAAGTTAAGTTGGGTTGCCAATAACTCATTATCCTGGAGAGTCTATTTGAATTTGTTCTGTGGATCTAATAATCATCACTGCTGAGTAACTCCTTATGTTATAGAAACTGTTATCAGGTTTTTTAAATGGTGCCAGAACCCAAACAGTGTTTACCCCATCAGTGTTCTGTAATGTTAATGAAACTGAGGAAAAAAAAAGTCCTTTTCATTGTGGCTGCCTAAATGAAAGGTTTCGAGGAGCTAAAAATATTGTGCCGTTGGAGTTTTTATAGGTTTCTCTAAAACCCACAGGAATACAGGCGTCCTGTCTAAACTGCAGCGAACAGCTGAGAATCATTTAAATTGAAGGTTTTCACAGGAGCAGCTTTTGATGTCTTGGACACGTATCTGGGAGCGAAAGATAAACATCCCTTTTTATCTAAACAGAATTATAGAGTTATGTGGGTTTGGGCTGACAAAGGCAGTATTCAGATACATTGTGTCCTATTGTGATTCAGAGGAGGATATGTTACTAATGTAGGAGATTTGCAAAAAATCACTGTCCATTGTGACGCAGGCTTGTTTCCGTCAATCTGTATGAGGCTTACAGCTCCTATAAATACTGCTAGCCTTAAAGACCAATTTTCCAGTTTGATCAGTTAAGAGCTTTTGACAGCAGTGTCATTGAGCAACTTTTCTGAGATGCAGCGGGGATCACTCCGTTGCCCTCATTCATACTGTACTCTGTTGGTGGGATTAGCTTCAAATCCTCTCCCTCTCTAAAATCCTCTGTAGGGAGCGCAGTCATTGAACCTGCTGTAACGGAGCTGTCTTCTATTTTTATTCCTTTTGCTCTTAGTCAGCCTTGGTGCGAAACATCAAAGCACATTTGTAGTTCAGCTAAAGGAAAACCAAACCTCTCATTTATAACTGGTTCACAGCCAAATTAATTATTCATTCAGATTACCGTTCACCAGCGCGAACAACAGGAAGATAGACCTGGGACACACAAACACGTACACACACACATCCTCCCAGAGTGCTTCAGAAAAGTGAAGGGCAGATAATGAGAGCGGTGGCCATGTTTTCAGTCTGTTAAAAGCTCTCACCTTTCCAAAAGCTGCCCGAAAGAGCACAATATGGAGGTTTTACTGCACAGTAACTCTTTAAGGTGTGTTTTTTAAGCAGATTAGTTGCTGTTTTGAAGCAGATAAGAAAACAGATTACCAGACTGTTTCTGCAACGGAGCTAAAAGTTCAAACCTGGAGTGCCTCTGACGGGTAATTGGGCCTCAGCTAAGACAAACAACATCACACATAATTGCAATTAATGAAGTACAGATATGCAAAGTACCTTTAAATTAAACAATGCAAAGTGCTACAAATGGAGTTAATGAGGGAGCCTATCTGGGATACTTAACACACACCGTGGACCAGTCATCCAGGTCACAGTGAGTTCAACTGTGAGTTTTTACTTCAGGTAGATTTGATAGAAATCCTGTTTATGTATTCCTTTTTTTTTTTTTAACAAAATGAATGTACATCGCCCTTTTTTGTGCCTGGGCAGGCAGTTTTAATTCAGCTTTAACATGCATGTGTTTTCATGTGTTGACTTATAGCTTATTTCCATCTGGCTGGATACTGTACCTGCAGCTCATGATGCTGGCATGACACCGACTGTGCAGCAGCGTGAAGGGAAATGACACAGGAAATTCAATAAGAGGCCATCGCCTGCAACGCTTCTCTCTGCCAGGTTCACATGTGAATCCATTTCTCTCCTGCGACAATTGAAACACTGAACATGGGAGACAAAAAAATGTGCATAAAATGATTCTCAAATATTTATTGAGAGAGGAGTGAGCAATGCATCACAAACCCCAGTGACTTGTTTAACTCCTCCTGTAGCCGTTTCACATTAAATGCCTTCCAGGGCTTCTGTGGTAACTCGGTGTCAGGAGGAGATGCTCTCAGACCTGATCTGAAACTGACCTGTGGGAAACCAAACTGAACCCTGCATGAATAAATTAATGTTCATAAAGTCGAGGCCTGAGCTGAAAAGTATTGTGGCACAGCTGGACCAAATCTGAGGAAGAGGAGGAGGAGGAGCAGTACAAGCAGTACAAGCTGTCTCCACTGCACTTCCATCCTTCCACACTAAAATACTATAAAAGCATTATAACCACACACCTTGTAATCAAGGTAGTAGCAGGTGTGTCATGAGGGTGTGAATTTTAACCTTTATTTTGTTAAATATTCAGTGTCATTTTCAGGTTTAGCATCAAAGTGTCTGGATTCGCTGCTTGTGTTCACTGCGTCATACGAGCATAAGAAGTAACACACACATGTGATATATATTTGCAAACACTGAGTTTATATATATAGAGAGACTTATGAGCAAAATCACATTTAAAAACTGGAACATTTCCATATATTGACATATCCAGTTTTAATGTATTATGTGTATGTAGGTCTATGTTTGCTTATGGTGTAAACATGTTACATAAGTACATATCTGTCTCACAGCCAGTCCCCCAGGCCATATGTAATATGAAATTATATGTCAAAATTAATTACAATATAGATTTTTTTTATATGTAGGCTATGCTGTTTTAATAAACTATATAGGTATATGTTCATATATCCATGTTTCACTGCTGTATTTACAGTAAAGAAATATGTTCGACTTCTCTGTTTACACAAGTCCCTTTCACCTACTCATGATATTATTCCAGTAAGTGCCAACAACTCATTTTCCCTCTTCCTCACTCTCACATGCATCTTCCTTATATAGGCTTCCAAAATGAATGGAAAATATTGCATGCCAAAGTCAAACAGTCACATCAATCTCCTCATGATTCACAAAAAGAATATCACTGTGGGAAGACATGAATAATTCACATATGTAAAACACAGCAAATGAATATTATAGCCCTATAGAAACGCTTCTGCTGAGATCTGAACCCAAATCAGAAGTCGCTGGTCTAACCCACCGCCCCAACGCCACATGAGATGATTTGCACATGAAGTGCAAACATGTTTTAAAGATGGAAACCACCAGGAAATAGATGGAGCTTGTCTCTATCACTGCAGAGCAGTGCCCACTGCTGGGCACCATAGCATCCCCTGCTCTAAGTCATCCATCTGGCTGTGTACACACACGCACACACACACTCAGATGCAAATATTTTAGGCATGCGCACCACGTATGCAGATAGACAACACACACACATCCATGCACGCCGCTCTCACCCTTGAGGGAATCA
>OMNW01009030.1:3688-26082 GCA_900303245.1 Selene dorsalis
ATGATCTGTTTATCATGATCTTACTACATTTTTAACTGAGAAGTAAAAAGTAAATTAATTATGTAGCTGGATACTGCAGGAAAACATCCATGACACACAAGGCTTAAATATAAGCTTGTTGTACCTGAATGAATATAAATCAACTGGACGTAAATAAATTGAGGGAAAAAAACAATGAAATTTAAAATTCATTAAAAGCATGTAGCACACATGTAACGTCCATTCAAATGCTATAATATGTGATGACTATTCATTCACATTTTGACCCATTTACTTTTTAATTTCTGTGGTTGATATTTCTAGAGTCAAAAACCATGTAACAATATCATAGTTATAAAAATACTGTTATAAAAAAAACAGTTATAAAAAAAATTTAAAAAGTTATAAAAAGAACATCCTTTCATTCATCATTTTCTGTTGTTACTGTAACTTTTAGCCTAAAAACCCATAAAACAACATCACAAGCTGTAGTGCTAGCTTGGCTGACCCCACTGGTGAAGAGATCCTTCCAGATACTCCACAGGGAGTCAGCCTTGCCTCCGGTGGAAAACTTTGTTACTAGTACAAAACTATTAGTAACTTTTATTGGGATGAATGGGAGCCATCTTGGAGCCCAGTATCCATTTTACACCCATGGTTAACTTCACCTAAGCTGACCTGGGCATGGATTTCAAAAAGACAATGTGTTTGTGATGACTCTGCTCAAGTGGACTGACTTTGGTTCAAAATACTGCTCATAAATTTTGATGAGATCAGACGTTTGGCCAAATTTCATGGATGCTGCTCTTTATGCGTTTTATAATATGGCTCAATGCTTAACTTAGCTTAACTTATTTTATGACTGTTGAATGGCATTAACAGCAGTGCCAATCAAGAATAGAGAAATCCACCTTCTTCAGGTTTTATGTTTTATATTTGGTCTAAGTCTATTTGTTTGATAAACAGTAAACATCTCAAACTTTATACATGCATAAATTACAACCTATAATTTATCACCCATTTATCTAAAGACATGCAAAGATCCCATCTCTTTTTTTGAGTAGATCAGCTACTTGTTTCCATAAATTATTAACCTGAATAACTGTAATCAAAACTCACTGAAGCAGATTTTCACACAACATGAGAAATTAATGAGCCTGAGAGAGTTTATTTGAGCATGGAGAAAAAAACTAACCCCCCCTCCCAAAACTGAACCTTAGCTTTAATGTGTCACTGACCAGATAGGCTGAATCCAGACTGGTGCAGGTTGCGGACGGGCTGGTTGGGCTGCTTGGCGGGTGAGGTCTTGGCAGAGGAGGCGGGAGTCATGGTTTTAGGGGTGACGGACACCTCGCAGACCGGACCGTCATACAGTCCTCTAGGAACACCCCTCAGCTCAGCCAGCTGCATTTTGGGAAACAAGATACTAGAGTCAAGCCAGAGAAAACTACCAAGAAAATATTCCATCCATCCATCCATTCCAAGAAGGACGCATGCACATTTACGACCAGTCCCTAACAAGCTGCATCATCCCTCCAGCTTGCCATGAAACAATCATAATCGTTATAAAAACTGCTGAGTGTGCAGAGCAACATTTAGGCAAGATGCCCTTTCAACAATGGAAATTCTGATCAGGCCTAAAAGAGTCCTCCCTCCAACAACCACTCAACTGAAAGTGGCTATTGAATGGTGATTGATATCAATCAAAAAGGACTAGACACAGCTACTAAAAGGAGGACAACATTACAGTACCCTGCTGCGAGCCTTTATCCTCTTGTACACATAGTCAGGGAAAGGTTTACGGGCCACGTAGCGTCCTGAGCCCTCGGTGGTGTGGAGGTTCCCCTCCTCCAAGACGATCTTGCCCTGGCTGATCACCACCAGCGGCGCACCACGCACCTCCGTGCCTTCAAAGATGTTGTACTCCACAGCCTGTAGAGAACGAAAAGATGGAAAGACAGTGAAGGACCAACCTTGCAATATCTTTTTTTACAGTAGATCGTGATTGTTTTAATGTTTCTAAAGGATTATACATGACTGCATGAAGTCATCTTGTAATAAATAAATTCAGTCTTCATGGGTCACAAATGCTCTGGTCCCGTGACATGAGTGGCTACAAAAGTACTGTAATTATCATGAATGACCAAGACTCTTTCACTGGGGAAGTTAAAAGCTAATGTTAATAATAAGATTTATATAGTGCTTTTCTAATGATCTGTGGAGGAGAGCGTAGTGTGGAAAGGCTCCACTGCAGAAGAACTCCTCTAACCATGACCATGTTGAGTCTGTTTATACATGATTGTCTGATGGATGTTTCATAGTCACTACTGGTGGCAACGGCGCTGGATAACATCATTGAGATGGAAATTAAAGACAAACCAGAATTCTCAAACAAACTGCCAAAGTGATGGATTTTAATCTCACAGGATTTAACAACATTATCCATCACACGCTCCTGCACATGTCTTAAAGACAGATCTGTATTGGTTTTTAGTTTTTGAAGCGGGTTGCTGTTCATGTCTGACAGCTGTGCTCCTGTGATGTTTTGTTACATATATCATCACAGGAATACCTTCAAAGCACAGATACAATGATTCATCCTCTCCTGCTGATTTTTCCCCATCATACAGATGACATAACCTCCCTGAAGTACACGCTGTAACTGGGAATGTTGCTGCCTTCGTTCACCAATTTATGAAAAATCTCCCTTGAGTCATTATCTGAAAAATTGCCAGAGAAATGTTGATGGACTCTGGTCTGTGTTCACACATGATGCCGCCGTGTAAAATTGCCAAAATGATTATGGATTAAAGTGCACTTGTGAAAGCAGCTTAACTGATTTAGCTCACACAGAGTTAAAAGTGCCCCGTTGGTCTTCTAATGCTAATAACGAAAGCAAAGCTATTGGTTTGGGGGAACCGCTGTTCTGAAGTGTGGTTGTTTCAGTGATTTGGGTGTTTGGGTGTGTGTGTGTGTTGATCAGGAGGGTGGGGAGGTTTGCTGTGTGACCAGTTTGGAAGCTGTACTGTACTGACTGACTGCTCTCTTCTAAAAGCTACTGGAGCTAAAGTTGAGGTCATGGCAATCTGGTGGACGCTGAAAGCCTGAAATGAGATCACCAGAAGGCAGGGCTATCCTGTGACACACACACACACACACACACACACACTCCACTCACATAAATACATCCAAATGAGCAATTTCTCCCATGAACATTAGTCCGTCATTTTCTGACCAAGTGGAATAAAAAGAAACCAAAGAACATGACAGGATTATAAGAACATATGCACCAATGGTCCCTCTGTTTCTCTTACACACACACACACACACACACTCATGAATACACAGTGATCTGCCTGCTAACAATCAGAAATGATGTGTTCCAGTTCTCTGGAAGATTTTAAGGATGACATCACTCCCCTGACGCCGTGTGAGGCCCACACCCTGTTCAGCAGTCAGGCGGCCATAAAACCCAAAACATCCCATCCAACGAAGAAGTGGACTAATAAACCAGTTGCTCTGCCATCAATTACATTAACTGCATTATTATCATTACTGTTGTCAATCTCTATCACATAACAGAGTTTTCTCTGTTTTGTGAGAATGTATTTTATATAAAATCACGACCTTGATCTTTCTAAAAAGAAGCTAAGGGTCATTTTTCTTTCTTTAATTTGGAGTCATGTTACCTCAGTGGATTTCATCTTTACATCATATGTTTAAAAAGCATGTGACACCCCTGTGTGTACTTGTGTTTAACTTGCGGTCTGGGTCGAATTTGATATCCACAACTATCTCACTTTAGTGGCCCCAGTGGGGATATGACACTGCGGTGGACAGAAAGCTCATAAAAGTAACACAAATAGTGGTTGTAACATTGGGAAACATGAGGCCCCACTTGTGCGGAGGTGTTAATGTTGTCAGATGTGTGTGTTTATGAGTGAAGATCGTACTGAGTTGTGGCTCTTGGCGGAGATGATCTTTGTGATGTCTGGGTCCCACAGCACCAGGTCGGCGTCTGAGCCCACAGCGATACGACCCTTGCGGGGGTACAGGTTGAAGATCTTGGCGGCGTTGGTACTGGTCACTGCCACAAACTGGTTCTCATCCATCTTACCTGTCACCTGAGATAAATCAGAGTGAGAGTTGAACAGGAGGCACAGTCTTTATCTAGTCCTCTCTCTGTCATTCATTTTCTTACAGGTTTAGTCAGTCATTCTCTCACAGAATGGATTAATGTGAGTTTCACTGTTGGATGATTTTGCTTGTGTGTGTTGTTATATCCACACACCTTTTCCCTTCTTCTTGCCTGTGTTTTGCTTTTGGTGCATGGATGTAAACTCTTAGCGCTGTTACATCATTTTTGCATCAATGTGATGGATGAAGTATCTGGATTTGTGAGGCCCTTAATTCACTGGATGAACCAAAAACAGCCTCATTATTTTATCCGGAAGCAGTTTGTCAACATACTGTGTATAGATATCATGATATGAAGATACATTTCATCCACGTTACCTACCCCAGCTCATACGTAGTATATAAAAACATAAGTATAAAAACGTACCACACACTTGTCCCAGATGATGGACATCCTTTCCTCCGTGCCATTGACACCCTCAGGAATCAAGGTGAAGTCGTCTTTGCCCACAGCACGCTGGGCGGTGTTGAAGGGACAGTGCGCACTTCCTGTCACCTGCAGGTCACCACTATATAGAGGGTCAAGGAGTGGATAGAAAATAGAGAGCACATGGAGTTAAGTTTAATCATTACAGAACATAAGTGTGAAACAAAGCTGAGGTCAGTGTGACATTTCAGATGTTTGGATCATGGTCTCACCAGGAGAGCAGGGAGTTGAGATAGTCTGGTGTGGTTGGGTCGGGGCTAAGGGGAGGGGAGGTGACATAGGCGGCAGCTTTGGCCCAGTTCTTGCTCCAGTAGTGTGAGCCATCTGTTCCCAGACTGGCGGTGATTGGCTCTCCGTACACCACAGTCCCTGAAAGTTCAGTCCCACTATAACACCAGATACTGCAGATACTACTCCAGTTTGTTACATGCATCATGTGGACGGTTTCCACACACATGCTTGCTACTGTATGTAATGAGCATTGGATGTTATTTTAATTGGAGAGCTGTTTTCTTATCCAAGCCATAACTTCAAATGTGTAAAAGAAATATTGAGTATTTATGTCAGTGGTAACGAAGGGCAGCGCGGTTTTGTTTTAGGAGAATGATGATTTATTCAGCACATGGTCAGACACGTGTTTTAGGCTCACCCTTCTTCCTGGCCTGAGCGATGACGTCTGCAGCGCTTTTGCTCATCACCTTGGTGATGTACAGAGGGCAGTTGGTCTGATTGGCCACAGTCACAGAACGGTTCACAGCCTCCGCCTCCACCTGAGGGAGAGAGAAGTGGCAGAAAAACAGTAGATATAAAACTCTGGGTGATGGTCTCTCAGAGTTTACTGAAAATTATAGATAATAAAAATTAACCTTTTACAATCCGCAGCTCCACCCACGGGAGGCTTTGGCCCTTGAAAAACAACTTAACAAGTGTTGGGGTCTGTACCAGACTCAACAAATTACACATAGTTTGAAAGGTCTCCTTCTGTCTGTGCAAAACAACTTAGTGTCCCCATGTCGCTGCAACTGCTGTTGCACACAGAGCTTGTTAGACTTGTGTTTGAAGTGATACCACAGAATTCATACTGCAATTTTATCGCACAAAATGTAGGTAAGGAAAAAAAAAACATGTCTACTATGTTTGTGCTTTGGTAACATCTGGAGTTTTTTAAAAAAATGTAGAGATAAAGAGGTGCTCTTCCTGGGTTATTTGGGGTTTTTCTGGGAGGGGGGGTTACACTTTTACACTCTCTTTAACCTTTAACTTTCTTGCCAAAAAAGGAGAAGATTAATACAACTCTAATTCCTGAGCAGCTGCACAGGAAGCCATCAAAAGCAGGTTAGTGTAGTAAGCAGCAGGGATCTGCTTGTGGATAACTCAAAGAAGTGACTGCACCTTGTCATACAGATTAAACAAACATGACATAGTGCGGTAATTAGTAATGTCAGTTGTGCTGGTACATGGATTTTGTTACTTTCAGATATAGGCTGATTAGGCTAAGTGCTAGGCAATGCTAAACAGCAGTAGGCTGTAGATTCATATACACATGAGGCATCAGTGTTCTCATCTTACTCTTGGCAGAAAAAGTTGACATGTACTTCCTTTCTGCGGTAACAAAAAGAGCGCGCTAAACTTTGGCACCTTATTTTGACAAATGAAATACCAGCACTAACAAAATAGTGACAAAATGTTCCAGGCAAAAAGAACATTGTGTACTCTTCATCTCCTCTGTTTTCATTATTTCTCTGCTTTTAATTCCACATTTTCATTCTTTCTTTTTTTTCATTTCATGGTATGACTTTGCACTGATTATTACCAGAGGTTTTAATCGTAATTCTGTAAATCAATTCTGTCACCATTTTATAAAGCAATATTTTACTCAGGACGGAAACCATTAAATGTCAAATTTCAATGTCAAATTTCATTCTCTCATTTGAATGTTTGAAGGGAAAGTTCTAATTCCATGAAACAGACTTTTGCAGATACGGAGAAGAGGTTAATTAATTTGTCAAACCAGCTTTTCACCCTAAAACCCAGTCACAGTGGTCAAACTCTGGCTCACCTCCTCGGGATGGCTCAGCACGTGTCCTTCAGGCCCAGTGATCCCCTGCTCCAGGATCCTGCGCTGCTCCTAAATACACACATGCACCACACACACAAACACACACAGATGAGTACACATACGCAAGCCACCGTGGAAATGCAAGATAGTGGCTCATGTGCAGGTGGATGCATGCATGTTCCTCATGACCAGCCTTGGCAGTTAAAAAACAAAGCATGGTCATGACCTTCATGAATATTCACCCTCATCTGTTGGCTATTACGAGCTCAGTATTTCATCATTTATGTGAAGAAAATGATGTGACACAACTTATATAGGTTTTTATAAACACAGAGAGGCTCTCAGCCTTTGTTCTACATGTGTCAGTGTTGAGCAATGCCTTGTTGAGACACGATTTGATTTTTTTTTGTTTTTATTATCCCTTTTATTGCCAACAGTAAGAGAAACATCCAGCAGAAAGTCCATTGTGGACCGAAGTGTCGTACCTCGGCTACAATGTCTCCATTCTCAGCGTGCACTTGGGCGATGGCTCCGAGGTCGCGGATCACACTGAACACCTCGTACACCTGCAGCACAAACACACAGTTATGATTTTAGATATGCAAATGTAACTTCTTTTTTTACTGATAACTATAATTTTCCTGATTATATCTATTGTTATGGACCACTAATGACCACTATGGAGACTAAAGACTGAGCTTTGGTGTGAAAAAACATACATAACCCAGTTTCTCCTTTGATGTCTGACACATACTTTTTTCAAATGTGCTAATGGTCATAAGATCGTCTGAATGAATACTTGACTAATTAGAACAAAGACTGGTCTTTATTTAATCCTGTAAAGACTGCGTCTAGACATCAGGATATTGTCCTTTCATGAGTCAGTATTCTGGCTCTGTTTTTTTTTTTTTTGGCTGAAAAGAAAAAATACAGAATATCTTGACAATGTTTACTGAGTGCTAATGAAAGATAACAGATAAAAAAGCACAAGGTCAGACAGCAGCTGAGGAACCTGGGAGACACATTTTGTCAAAGTTATCACTGCAGACTTTTGTGTGATTTGTAGTCATGCCAGCCCATATGTCTGTAGGGATGGCGCTGATATATCTTAAATCTACTGGATTACTGGACTACTGTTTAATATGAAATAATGTTCACAGTTCCACTGAGATGTGAAGCCCAGAGGATGAATCCCAATGACTTAAGTGATTATTTGAATTTTGCTCCACTTCTGCCACAAGTGTGATATTTGATTTTGAGTTTAATCACAAGAACTGGGAGCTAACAGGCTAACAAAACATTAAAGACATGGATGACAAAACTGCTAAACATGTTAGCATGCTGATGAAAGAACTAAGCTTAAAGCTCACATAGCTAACACACCCTCCTAATATTATTTGCATTAGAAAAATGTTAAACTTTTTATTTCTGTGAGACTAACATGTTCCTTTACTCTGATGTAGCTGTTCACAGACTCAGATATGTTGTTCTGAACATTTACATGATTTATGAGTCTGCCACTAATAACTTTTTCATTATTAAATAAAGTCAATAATTTCCCATGGCCAAGTTGAAGTCATAAAATTGCTTGTTTTGTGCGAGCAAGTGTCCAAACCCTGAGGAGAACTGATCTAAAATCATATAAATCATAGAAAAGCAGCAAATGCATGAAGCCAATTTCCCTTTGAAAAATGACTGAAGAGACTATTGATCTGTCAGAGAAGCTGTCAATAGATTTTTGGTCAACTCACAAATCAAATAATCAAATGATTGTTTTGGCACAAATCTGCTTTTCCCCAGAATCAGTTGTTAATAATGAAGACTGCAGTTACAATCAGAGTGTGTTTACACTAATTCTCTAATTACACTGAGATGCGAAGCCCAAAAAATGATGTATGACAATAATAACAACCTTAATGACTATCAATCTGTGCTGAAATGAAACACTGGTCCAGGATTTCAAACAGTGTGTGAGTCTCCTACACTCTGATTGCTTAAGCGATAAGATGACTACACAGACTGAAGGAAAACTGATGTGTTGAATGAGTCATCATTTCCCAGCTGCCAAACATGCTGTAATAAAGAGCTGTCACAATCTGACATGGGAGAGAGAATGATAAACTCTGGCTGCACCGGCCTGAAAACATTCCTCACACAGGTGCAGGGACCAACACATTTGTGTTTCAGCACCGCTTTCAAGTTGGATTAATTTATTTTAACCATGACTCAAAGACACACTCATATGGAGATGTGGCTTTCATTATCTGCTCAGGCTCTTACGAGGAACACACAGATAACCCATGTGAGGTGATGCCTTGCCAAGACAAACAGGCTGCAACTGTAACTCACACTGTACGACAAGTACAAGAGCCAAGACCAAGAGTGAGATGTGACATTTATTATATTCTAATGTCAGGCTTATTGTAGGCTAACAATCTGTGTCTCTGCTTGCATGAAGTTGTAACTTCATGCCACTGAAGATTGTGTTACCAGATACAACAGATGCAAATATAAACATGGTGAAGATCTTGGCAGGCCAACAAAAATATCTCAAATAAATTTTTTATGTTGCCAGTTACTCATCTGGCTCAGCTCTCAGTGTGGAAGAATATAATAATAACAAGTTATGATTTAAATGTTATCTTGGCTAATCCAAGTAATACTCCTGACAGTGATCACCATGAGGCAGTTTGTGCAGTATCTGTATAGATTTATGTGCAGCAGCAGGTTGCATGTTAAATGATTTCACTTTAATAAGATTTAGTGACAGAGTAGCTGCGCCACAGGAAGCCCAGCTGGTGTCATTGAATTCCATTTAAACGAGACCCTGGGATGTATAACTACACTATAATTGATTCAAAGTTTTACTATAACAGTATTTCTTAATATTCCCACCTGAGCATCAGTAAGCTGGAAAAGATCTTTATAAGCCAGGTAGACCAGGAAAGAGTTGACACCTGAAAAAAACATCAAAGATATATTTTTTTTTAAATAAAGTCAGATTAAAACAGGAGGTGAAAAATCTTTATACAATAATGTACCAAACTGACAGCAAAGTTGTGACAACTGACTCACTGGAAAATACATCAAATATCATATTATGTCACTGTTTCAAAATGTGTTGTTTTCGATGTGTATACTACTCAAAAAGTGGGACTGCAAAGGCAAATTTAGATTAATAAAGTGGTTTGTGGTGGTGTTGTCTCTGTATTGTGGTGTAGTGAACACTTGTTGGGTCTTAGTCTTGTTTCTATCGAGCTTTTGTGTTTTCTTGCTAAAAAGATTGGATTATTTTATATTAAAACAGGTAAATGTGCCATGTGCAATTTGCTGATGCTGAAAAGCTGATGAGAACTTATATTAACTGATACAATTTAACAAACGAAGCAAAGTTTAACTTAAGGCAGCTTTTCATGTTCTGATTCGAACATTAGTCTGAGAAACTCTAATGACATAATAAAGTGAGTTTGTGTTGGGTGTGGTCGCACCATGATCCTTCACGAGCGCCTCCATCTCCTCCTGGATGCCCTTGTGCCACTCGGTGATGTCGACATGCAGCGAGTAGTCGCAGCAGGACTTGCCATCGGCCCACTCCCGCCACTGCTCGAAGGCTGAGATGAGGCTGATGCCGGGTTCGGGTACCACATGGTCAACTGGACACACACACAAGTACATTGATTAAGAAACACAAACACAGTAACTCAGACCCTATGATCTCGTCTTTGATGTTCTGATGATTTGTTATCTAGATCTACTAATGTTGAGTCCAGGCCCAGAAGCAGAATGATCCACACATGGCAGCTCAGTCTGCTCCAAAGTAGTCTCAAGTGACTACTCCAAGCGTATTGATCTTTAATCAGATATATGACTCCTGTCTCTACTCAACCCAGAGCCTGCACTCTAAGTACAAACATCTTTAGTTCATGGCTTCCATGATAGAGACAAGAGTAAACATTGTTTTCCATCACTGAAGGACCTGAGGAATACATTTTGATGCTTAACTTGAAACATTAAGAGTAAATAACTGTTATTGCTAACGCTGGCTATGTAGCAATAGCTAAACATACAACTATGAGGGGACCTAGTTGGTTAAATGGTGGTTTAGTGCTGTCAAGAAACCATGCACGTTCACATTATGACTACAGTAAACAATTACTCTCATGAAATTTATCTGTCAACTGTAATTTAAAACATAATTATTTGAGTCCCTAAGTCTGTAAAATTACAAAAATGAGTTAAAATGTCTGTAACGCTTTCCCAAAGCTTTTATTGTGTAATTATCCATGGACTGAGCACTAATTTGTGTCATACTACATGTGGTCCCATCAGATGTATTTTATTAAGTCTGGACCACATGGAACATAAGCTTTAATCATGAATTTTCATCTGTGGTTTGAAATGTGACTCAAACCACATTTGAATGTCCCTTTCCATTTTTTTTACTGCCATCGCATCTGTCCACTTGTGATGTGCAGTCCACAGTCTCCAGGCCGTTGCACTGTTGGTCCCAGCTGCAGACCTGTCTGAGGCTGCGGCAGTCAGTGTACAGCCTGGAGATGTGACAGTGGGGGAGTGTTTGTTCTGCTGTGAGGAAGAGGAGGGTGTAGCTGCTGAGTCGGAGGGAGGGCCGCTCTGATAATTACAGGGAAGATTTTCATTCAGCGTTGTTTTTACATCAAAGCTAATACTCAAACAGTGACACCTATGTCACAACATATGAGGAAACTGAGCTGCAAATAAGAAGGAAAAACAGGGCTGAGATTTATATTAAACATAATGCAATCCATGCAGAGTTCGTAAAATAACACCAACCAATCTGCAGTATGTATGTGTCCACAGGGAAACTAATTCACTTCCTGGCTCAGTCTGAACAGCAACAGTCAGAACCTCATGGCCCTGAGTCCTCAGAGCAGATGGATGGTTTTATATTTTGGCTCGGTCATGAAGAGGTCTGGCACCCTTCCTGTTCTTATTAAGATATTTTCAATTAAAGCCAATCAGTGAACCAAGGATCACCGTGGGGACAGATGCTCTGCAGACACCACGGTCAACCTCTCACAGAGATAACGAATCAGTGACAGTGTGATCCCTCTGCACTCTCACTTACTGATCATGGTGGTGCCTCCAGCCAGTGCAGCCTTGGTTCCCTGGTAGAAGTCATCTGCTGAGGTCATACCTCGATCAGGCATCTGGAAACGCGTGTGCACGTCGATACCGCCCGGCATCAACATGCGGCCATGGGCATCAATGGTTTTTACCCCACCGGGCACGATGAGGTTCTCCCCAATTTGTCTGAAAAAGAGAACATTATGGATTATACAAAGAGAAGACACAAACATTAAGTGGGATAAAGTGATCTTTGGTTATCCAGTCATGTGGATTTAACTATGTTTTCTTTCCCCATTACATTTATAATCACAAAATACTGAAACTAATGGAACAAAATGAAGTTACACAGTAAAACTCTAAATCTGTTTCAGATAACCTTTAAATTACATGGACATTTATGTTTTGCTTAAATTAAATATACTTAACAAATTGTAATTATCCAGACAAAACAGTACTCGAACAATAATGTAAATTTAAGTAAATTCATGTAAAAGCATATATGAGGTAAATTACACTTAATACAAATACCAACACAAGAAAGATACACATTTCTATGTAACACTACAATGAGTCATAAAATCTGGTCAATTTGCAGCTTTTGATTATGCAAAAAGATTCATATTTTTATTCCACTGTGTCATCACAACTCAGCTCTCCAGAGAAACATATTGGATTCATGTGCTTTAAACAGTTTGAGCCTTTTATGCTGAATGAAGTTCAGATTTTGTTATCTTTCCTTTAACTGATGATTTTTGCAATGTCTGTATTTCTGTGTTCTTTTATTTAGACTGTGATAATACTACATGGTATGAGGCACTTGGACACTGGCTGTGGAAACACCCGATCTTGAATCAGTTGATCCATTGATCTATTATCAGATTACTGGTTGAATTCCTGTTCAACCAGTAATCCAGTGTTAAATCTAAATCTATTCTTGGAGGACGATAAACATGTGTTCTCATTGCTTTTGTCCATGTTGGCCGACTGATAAACATACAGGAATTTCAAAAGTTGGTCTATCTGCCCTTGTTAAAAATGAAGTGTGCTCCAGCCCGTCTCTCCCTTGGACGTTTTCTGTAATTCCAATTTGCTCCTGATTCAGCTGCTTGCTGCTGAGAGACACATGAAGTGCCCAGAATATGGAAATTCAGACATTCATATTTCCATAACAACCAGGAAAACATATTATGCTAAGGAAGACTGTGTAATATGATTAAAAGGGCCAGAAATTAGATTGTCCAACTCAATATTTTGTGGTCTTTACTTAGAGACAGAAAAATTCTAATTTCAATCAGTTGTCTATTATGTGCTGCACTTCAGTATAATGAAGGCACAGACTGAAATAATTTTTAGTTTAGTTTGCATGTTGTGTCAGTGTGGATAAACTGTTGTATTATCATTATGAACAATGTTGTACAAAGAGACATATATACTACTTCTACTATAGGGTTTTTACTCAGTGGTCAGCAGCTTGAAGGAAAACTAATAACTCACTTGATGACTCCATCCTCCATATAGATGTCAGCGCAGAAGGACTGGTCATCGTTCACGATCTTCGCTCCTTTGATCAGGAGACGGTCACTCTGCAAAACCATAGAGAAGATTAGTCACTGCTCCTTAAACACATTAAATCTAGTAGAAAAAGCTGTGGGAACCGGACACTGCAGATCTGAACACATCCAGAGCTCTCTGGAGTTTTATAGATGCCTATAAAAATAAGCTTATGAGAATGAGTATCTGATCTGGCTTGATTGGATCGTGGGATTAAGTGTGGCTGATAAAAGACATTTTGGGAAATGTCAGATGAAGCGGTGGACTGGCACTCCCAACAAAACGTAAATACTCAATCTCTTCCTGGCCTTTTTAGGATCCAGTTTGATAAGGAACACAACACTTTGCAACGTCTCTCAACTGATACTGGATTTTCTTCTAACGCAGTGACCTGAGAACACACTGCACACATTCAAAACACAGTCTCAGTACTCAATGATCTGATACATGGACAGAGGGGGGAAACAGCTGCTGACACGCAGAACAAAGATCTGTGACATTTAGATCAGTAACAGGTTTATGTGTGGATGTTTTAACCATAACTGTGGAGTCAGAGAAAGACAACAAGATGCAGCGAGAGGGTGGAGGAGAGGAGTCAAATAAGAAGAAACACAGGGGTTGATGATGAAGCTGGGGAGTCTTGAATCAATGAGTGTGTTAATACGAGAGTGTGTGATCTCATGCACACAATATAACCGCAGTCTGATTCACCCTGCAATCCACACCTGGCCTTCTTAAAAGCCATCACACACATCTTTGAACATGAGTTTCAAGCAGCATAAAGGTAAAAAGTTAAGTTGCTACTGGAAGTATCTTTGTATATACTTGCCATAAAACTGGTTAATTTTATGCTAAAATACAGGAGTGAAGGAGGAAGGAAGGAGGTGGCAACTCAACTTTAGTTTAAATTTTGTGGGGGCTGGTGGATTTTCAGTCTGTTAAGATATCTTTCCCACAGTGTTTTTGAATTTTTGCATTTCATGATAAACTTTTTGTATTTTGAACTATTTTGAAGTGTCTTTTTTGTAAATACACGGCAGAAATCTTTTTACTTTTAATCTTTTATCCATGCTACAAGAATCCTTAGTGTTATGGCTAATCCTGAGTTAGCCATTACTGTTGGTGAACAAAGTTGGTGAACTTTGAAAAAAAGTTTTGAGAAAATGATGAAAAATGGAGAAAAATGATGCAGGACTATTCAATTTTAAACAACCATGACCTGCACCAAAATTAGGGAAAGAATTCAGAGCCACAACAATGAAGACAGCAGCCAGTCTCCAGACACACCCCTCTGTCCTCCTCATGTGTTTGAGCTGTTGTAGTAACGGGCATTAGAGAGAACCAATCAGAGCGCAGACTGCATAATCAATCATTGATGCCACTTGTCTGTGTGCAGGGGAGGGGGAGTTACCACCTCCACAGCCTCTCTCCCTGAGCCCGTCAACCCCTGTCCCTCCCCTCCAGTCACCCCAGCAGCTTGGGCCCTCTGTCCAAAAAGGGAGTGGCAGCTCTGGTCACAAGGACTCCAGCATCCCCGGCTAACAAAGGCTGCTCTGTCTGAGCCGCTGCCTCTAGCTGCTGCCGGGCCAGCAGCTCTGGCCCCGAGCACAACTGCCGCTCCGCAGAGGCTCCCAGTCAGCGCCCCGCCCTGCATTAGAACCAGTACATGTACAACTCCACTGCATTGCAGAACTCAGCCCTTTGGAATCTTATTCAGTCTTTTTTTTTTCATTAGTTTTCAGGCTTCTGTCTCAATAGTCAGAATGCTGCTGCAGAACAGAATAGCTACATTTACATTGCGGGAAAAACAGCAGCAGGTGGAATTAGTTTCTCAGCACATGACGAAAACTCTAGCTTGAGACTACAAGCCTGCCAACATGTGTGTATGATGCTTTTCTTTCTGTTTCTTTCCTGTGTCATTGTAAATTGTGCTTTTTTCATTTAATCTTTATAATGGTAATATTTAAACAGACTCATAATGGATGGAAATCTGCTGTCAACACCAACAATTCAACTCAATTCAAATGAATAGAGATGCAAGTATGTTACACTAGTAGTTGGTAACAGAGCCACAATACAGAGGTGTTGTCTCTTACCTCACTCCAGGACAGTGACTCCTGACTCAAGTGACATCAACTCAGGCAGTTTATCAGACTCTGAAGCCACGAAAGGTTTCAAACAACTTTTTTTTTTTACCTTTGCAGTAGTACTCCAAAAGACATGTGAAAAGACAGTAGTCCTGATCCTTTTCAAAGAACAGCAGGTGGTGTAAATAAGAGGTAATATCCCTTCAGCTATTCTCAGAAATACAGAGTATATAAATTCACTCTAAATGTATTTCACCAGTCTGAGCTTAGGTTTTTCCAATCGGGGTGTTAGGTTATACTTTAAGTTACACTTAAAACTCATACTTATCTTATCTTACCTTATCACAGCTGTAAAGTCATAAGACAAACAACCTTCTTGCTTTCAGAGGGAAACTTCTGTTTAACTCCTGATGTATGCATGCTGTAGACACACACTTGAGGATTTCAGCTGACTGCAGCCGGTCTGGAAAATGCTTTGCAGTTGTCATCTTAAAGGTGTGGCGATGCTCTGACAGTGCTGATGGAACTAATGCAAATAGATCATGTGGTAATCTTCGATCTATGCAGAGCAGACTGCTCTGGTGGAGCGACTGGCCCGGCTCCAACCCACAGCTGGCCCGCTTTCATCCCAACAACTGCTTTGAAATATTGCCGTTACATCATGTGCCTCATCATGACTGTCATTATTACATTACGTACTGGAGTTCTGCAACAGACTACAGTCAATGCTCTGACTTTGACACAGACTCAAAGTCGCGCGAGCCAAGACTGGGAGGCAAAATTATCTTTTCAGAAACAATTACTCATCTTCTGAAGTAGGTCTGGTTTAGGGGATTTACTCTGTGAGGGAGAGGGAGATGACAAAAAAAAATCTCAAAGGTGATTTTGGCTCAATTTCCCACTTTCATCTTAAGGACACCTTAGAAATAATCGTAAAAATTAGCATAACAGTAACTTGCTTTGAATCCAGACGTGTACGGTATAATCAGCTAATTGTTGTGGAGCTCACAGGGGAAGGAGAGTGTTTCTGATTGTAGTGGATCTTTGCCAAGCATGACAGTGACCTTTTCATCATGGGAACCTCTTACAGTCTCACAAACAGGATGTGGACAAAGCTCAATGGGCTCACTGTTGCTATAGAGCTGTGTTTTCATTCCAGACTACAAAACTTATCTGCACTAATGTACATGCCATGGCGGGTAAGAGGCCACTGTTATCCAAACAATTTGCACAATGGATCCTTCACCAATTATTCTGTCGAAAGAAATCACTTTGTCTTCCCCACAATCTCGCCCTCTTTCATCTGTGTTTCGGCAAAGAAAACATCCTGTTTCTTTTAAAAAGGGGGGGAAGCCCAACATGGGTTGTAGGAGCGGGTGAAGGTCTGACTTTGAGGAAAAATGCAGAGTGGAAATAAAGATGTTTTCTGTCTTATAACAAACAGAGACAATTTCTTTAGTTTGTTCTGTTGTTAATGGCATTATTGGGTAAAAGTAGATGACTCACTATTCTAATCCACCCATCCATCCACTGTCTATACCGCCTGTCTGTGCAGGGTTAGGGGGGCTGGAGCCAATCCCAGCTCACATAAGGTGAGGGCTGGGCAGGTCTCCAGTCTATCACAGTGCCGACATATAGAGACAAAGAACCTCACACAGTCACATTCACACCCACGGATAATTTAGTCACCAATTAACCTAATGTGTGTGTCTGTGGGAGGGAATCAGACTACCAGGAGAAAGCACAGGGACAACATATGAACTCCACACAGAAAGACCTCGGGGCCATGAACCAAACCCAGAACCTTCTCACTGTGAGGCGACGGTGCAGCTCTCTGTCCCGGTCCTTAAAAATGATTTATAATGACACCGAAAAACTGAAAATTGAACCAACACATTTTGTTTAGCCACTTGGGGGCAGCATAATAAGAGAAACACTGACATTTTTTCCCCTTTTAAAATTTATATTCGGAGGTGTTACCAAGCAGCTGCCAATTTACCCATCCAGCAACCAACATCCACTCGCTTTTTAGCTCTGTGTCTGAAGTATCAGACTCTGTATTTGCCAAGCGTTTCACCAAGTTCACCGCCTGGTTAATATTCTGTTGTTTGGTGCTAGGTAGGTCACCTACTTACTCCAATCAGACTGTTTATCAAAGCTTTCTCTCTGCCTGCAGCAGCTGAAAACATCACTAATGAGAGCGGTGAGGTGTTGTGAACCACAAACAAAATCAAAACACAAAAAGTCAAAAGTAAAAGCTTAAAAAAGCTGTTAATTCACCATGGGGTCATGATTAAAAGCGACACCTTTCACATTTTATATATTCCCCGACTGTCTGTATAAAAATACTGATTATGGCAGCTGTAAACAAAAACCTTTTTAGCTTCAGCATTAAATCTGAATGCCACTTAGCATGAGAGGAACAGGCCACTGAGAATGGAGTGTGGGAATAATGATTATTCCCCTGTTACATCCAGTCAGATCAATGTGTTGTATCATATGACTCCTGTGAGCTCACACTATTAAAAACATGTATAAACAAAGCCACAGGACCACAGGTGAAAACTGAAACACTCCTCAGAGGGAGGAAAAAAAGACAGCTGGTAACTGAGAAGACAGAGTTTATAGTGAAATCAGAATAAAATCAGCTTGGGCACAATGAAAACGTCTGCCAGTGTTAGACGTAACCCGGCAACGTGCTGTGTTGCTGTCCAAATGGAAAATATCCTGGGAACATTTGTGAAGTCAGGTGGAGAGTGCTGCCAGGTCAGACATTCAGCACTATGATTTATGCAGGTCCTGTTTTATTGAAAAACCAGCCTGCTACCAAAATCATCTCTGTGCATGTTGAAACAACTGCTGTAAAAACTTATGCTGACTTTTATCACTTTTTTTTCCCCCCAAATGGCACTTTCACGCTTTCAAAACAGGAATCATGTATTCCCAAAGGAGAAATAAGTTAACATCCTGGTTACACAGATACACCACAAACTGGTTATGAAATATATATAAACAGTGATTTTTGCATTTATAAAAAAAAGGTGATATAAAACAGATTTGTTGCTTTGGGTTGATATTACCTTCTTCATGTCTTTTATTCTGAAAAATTCACCTAAAACTCCACTTGAAGATGAACTTGAACTCTTTTTCATTGTGAAATATTCAACTAAATTCTGTCCTTGACAATGAAACATTTCTCTCTTGGACTGAAATACTGCCTTACATAATCATTTAAACTGACAATTTCCACTACATTCTCTCTTTATTTAGAAATCCTCTCAACATCTGTTTCACAATGAAAAGACTATCAAGTTCTTTTTGCTAATGACTGGTTACCTGAGGTCTTAAGTGCCTATGAAAAGTTGATATTAATTCTCCCTCCGGCAGAAAAATCCTCCTAAATTTTCTTTTTTCTATTTTCCATTATTAAACTGTCCCTTTCATCCTTTCTTTGAATACATTAAACGTGTCTCTGCAGTGGAAAAAATGCTTTAAATTATGTCTTTAACTTTGAAAATTCAAGAAAATACTATATTGGCCTATATTAATCTGAACTTCACGGTTGACAGTGAAAAATCCTCTTTAGTCATTTGCAAAATGAAAAAGTCAATGAAACTTTCCTCTTGACACCTTGAAATCCCTTTAATTCTTGCTCTGGCTTTTGAATACTGATTTAAATTCTGTGTGAAGCCGCTCACTGACCTCTCGCTGCAGTCTGCTGAGGACATGGTGCAGCTGGAGGCACCACGATCCTGTTACAGACTTTTACTCAACAGTGTTCTCCTTTGTTCAGGTGCTGATTCATGAAAAAAGTTCAGTTTCTACACAAACACAGACAAACACACACACACGCTCTGCATATTTTCAGACTTCTGGCTTTATGAATGGGTGGGGTGGGGAGGGTTGGGATGACACTGAATGTGAACAAGGCTGAGCCAATGGGTGGTGATTTGGAAAGCAGCAGGCTGTGTGTGATGTGTGAACAGACAGCGCCCCGGGCTGCTGTGCACAGTGAGGTAACAGCACGAACGGGCTGAAACGAACTTAACACTCACACACACTGAGCAGCCGCCAGGGACAACTACTGTACTATAGGTATACTAACAGACTGCCTAATGACCTCTCATCCTCTGCGGATTGTAGTGACAGAGACTTTAATCCAGGATGGTCTTATTATAGCCTCAGACTATTTTTACCTTCCTTTGACTTTGTGCACTGGGCATTGATTTTACCAAAACATCAACTTTGTTCTTGTTGCGGCACAAGATGAAAAGACAAGCCGCCCTTCTAAGAAGAAAAACTAACTCAATCCACTGAGATAAACTTTTCTGACAACATTTGTCATAATAAATTAATCATTATATCAAGGGAAAATTCCGGATATTCTCTAGTTGCTTCTTCTTCCGTGTTTTACATCACGGTGCAGATAATTTAATGATAAAAGTGTTTACAGTGTTAAAAATATTCCAGAAAATTCCCCATCACATGTCTCCAGAGTCAAACTGCTAATTGTGTCAAGACAAAGATATTCATTTTACAATGACAGAAAACAAGCAGAATCTGTAAATTTGCAACATTTCAAAATCTACAGCCACATAGTGTTTGGCTCTTTTTGGATTTAACGACTAATCATTGATCAAAACCGTACATTTTGGAAGTTGGAACTCTTTGAAGACAACGACGACCCTGGGAGAGTGAGGTGTTGTGATCATTAGTTCAGACCTACTTGCTCACTTGTTTAAACTGTGCTGCGGCTGAGCTGCATGAATCAGAGCCACAGAGATTCCAGGTGGTGAACTTGTGGAGGCTCATTCATATTTGATGTGAGCTGCCTTAAGTACTTCCCTGCCTGTGCAGCTGACTAAACTCCATCTGCCCGGGACAGACCAGTCGGCCCTAATGTTGTCGCGGTCCATCCTTAACAGATGAGGAAAAAAACAAAATGAGTCAATTCTGCGATATGTCAAATCTAAACTCATAATTTGATTGGTCCATATGAAAACCCCGGCAACACACAGGGTTTCCTTGTCAGTGCTGCAGCCTGTTCTATTTAATTCTGATTCAATTTAGCCTCATTCATTTCCTCTACAGCTTCTGTTTGGTTTGCTAAACACATCCACCCCTCTCACTGACTCCTGCTCCATGAGGAGGCAAAGCGGGCTACAGTGAGGTGGGTTTGTTACCTGGAGGTCACAGGGTCGCGACCCAGGAGCCTAAACAAATAAAATCCATTAACTGACTAAAAAATACCTGTTCCTGTTGGGCAGCCGCAGCCTCATACAGCACATTCATCATGCGCCTCCCTGATATGATTGTGTACTAGCGCATGACTGAGACGATGTGTGAGCAAAACACGTAGATCTGACGTTCTCAAGAAAAGAAATCTGCTTTAGAAAGAAGACAATTGTGTCTCTGACCTGCTTTTCTTTCCACGCACTGTTCAGGAATAGGCAGTCTATCCATTTAGGTCTGACTTAATCGCTGTTGGGACTACAACTCCAACTAATCCTCTGATCTCTCCTCTGACTGGGTGCTGAATGGCCAGCTCTCCCGAGTCAGAGACAGAGTTCGGAGGAAAATGAGAGGCCGCACAGATCAATACAGTACAAAACACATTTTAAATTATCGTCACAAATCTTTTCTTGAATTGATGAGTTGTGTAGTCTTTGAAGTGTGAAAGAATTGAGCTAAAGATCACAGCTATAAATGATATGTTGTGTCCAACCAATAGACCAAAACCAATCTGAGAGAGAAAGGCAGCAAATCCTCACATCTATAAAGCTGCAGCTAGAGTGTTTGGATTTTTTTTTTGCATAGCTAAGCTTCTTAACCAATTATCAGAATTGTCAATTGATTTTCTATCCATCAACTAGTCAATCGATCAACCTTTCAATCCTTTCAAGCAGAAATGCTCAGTAACGACGTCTGATGTGGGATGAGTTGTTGGTCGCGTCAGTTATAGTTGACTCTGACCACCGTCTGCTTCAACGTGGAGGTTCAGGTCTCATAAAGTATGAATCAGGATGGTTGGATTCAAAGATGATGAGCCACTACAAGGCCTCTCATCCTCCCCACCAGTCAACCCCACCCACATCATGCCAGTGTCCTGATAGCCTCTTTGTCATGACCGCATCAAAGTGAGGAGGTTTTCCAGATTTATTCAAACTGAGGTCACTCAAATATTGACACCAGACACTTCACACAAGAAGCTCTGGCTCGAGAGCCATCTGACTCCTCGGGTCCCTGAGCCCCCCTCCCAGCAGACCCCTTACAAAATGAGTATAAAACAACAAATTGCTTCATTTTATCTGCAGCAAAGCACTTACTCCAATCAGACTGAAAGCCTGGGGAAAGCATGAAACACATTTAGGATCTGCATAAAAGAAGCACTCAGCTCCATCCACGCTGTGTCTGAGCATGTTCTGAGCCAGGCTGCACATTTTAACCCAATTATTTCACTTTACCGGCAAGACAGTGACCTCCTTCCTGATCAGCTCTGCCTATATGCATCTTCCCTTCATTACACAGCTGAGAGAGAAACATGGAAGGAAATGGGACCCACTGTCCCCTCCCTTCCCCTGGCTCCCCTCCCTTCCCCTCCCTATTCTCTACTTTCCATTGAACCACCTCCAC
Source organism: Selene dorsalis (assembly GCA_900303245.1). Lineage (NCBI taxonomy): Eukaryota > Metazoa > Chordata > Actinopteri > Carangiformes > Carangidae > Selene > Selene dorsalis. Next base: position 25,731 of record OMNW01009030.1, read on the forward strand.
CATCCCTGCAGCTCCGCTATGAATCCAGGGAAACAATCTGCCCCACACTGACACAGTTAAAGTGTCCTTAAATGTTTCTGCACCTCCAAAAATAAAACTCAACAAATCGGAGAGTCTTTTTGTTTCCACGGTGAAAGGAAAGCTTGGTGGGAGGAAAAAAAATCCAGCCGGGTACTGAGCGTTACAGCGGATGCAGGGAAGCATTTGCCCCACCAGTTGGTGTGCATTGATACCCGGCCACCAGACACTCCGCCTAACAAAGACCACCGGCGTGAAATCTCCACTGTCATGCATGCCACGGACAAAGGAGCGGTTGTAGGACTGAGTGTGGATCTGCAGCAGAGATAAATAT
>OMNW01009032.1:0-45350 GCA_900303245.1 Selene dorsalis
AAATTAATAAAAACTGATATAAAAGGAAAATTACAATAATATATCATGTACACATACTTTTATTTTGCACTTTTAATTGAAGACATTGAACATTGAATATTTGACATTAAGAGCAGAAGAGCTTCTCACGAAATGTGAACCACAGCAGCCACTTGATGATTCTACTATAAAAGCTCACAAAAGTGATTTGTAGAAAGGCTACAACCTAACAGTCACACTGTTTGTCTGACTGACTTGAATCATCCAGCTCAAAGCATTTTTAACAATGCGGCAGACCATTTTAGTTTTTGCTGATGTGCATAATTTGAAAAACAGAAAAAAAGAACATAACTTTATGAGTTTTGACATTAGCAACACTACATTTGCTACACAGCCCTTGGGGGGCAAATTGTGTGTGTGTGTGTGTGTGTGTGTGTGTGTGTGTGTGTGTGTGTGTGTGTGTGTGTGTGTGTGTCCTTTGGATCGACTGTATGTTCACAGCCATGCGTGCTGGTCGCTGCAGCACGTACAGCACTGTATGGTCTCCATACTGGAGGCTGCAGGCCAATGCATGCGGAGTCTACTGTTCATCAGAGGGCGACAGGGTGAAACAGTTATTAATAGACCAGTGGGTAGACATGTTTTTGTCCCCTGCCACACTGTGTGAGCCTTCACATGCTATTGTAATACAACTATGAAGAAACAACACAGACTCATGTGGGAATCCTGTAGTAATTGATGGTATATGTAGATTAGTGATATCCCCTCTCTCAGCCTGTATGGCCTATACAAAGGTCTGAGACCAGTTTCCAGCTGAACTGAGTGGGACAGTGACCTCAGATGTGTGGACTGTATATTGTAATATGAACTCATACGAACAGTAGCAGATGTTTGGTGTGTTTACAATGGTTTTATTCTTTGCCCATCAGCTGATCCCCCTCTTCATCTTCATCGGTGGCGGGGTAACCATGAGTGGCACCTACTTGGCTCGGCTGGCTCTGAAAAACCCTGATGTCTCGTAAGTACCAGTGACAATAGAAACATTGATGTTGTACACGCTGCCAATGATAAAGTTAAACCTGAGCGTATTTTGTCGTATTAAATCATTTTCTTCTTCTCTTCTCTAACCCAGATGGGACCGCAAGAACAACCCCGAGCCCTGGAACAAGCTGGAGCCCACTCAGCAGTACAAAGTAACAGCTGCGCTTTTAACTTTTTACACTGGTTTTAACAGATACTGATTGTTTTGTTTTGTGTTTATATTTCTGTGCATGGCAGTTTGTTTAGAGGTAAAGCACAGCCTTGTTGCTGTAAAAGAACAAACCCATATCTTTTCTGTTATCTTGCATCAAAGTCCATATTGCCTTCCGCGTACTGATCGTGTACATTTGTGTGTGTTTCCAGCTTTTCACAGTTAACATGGACTACTCCAAGCTGAAGAAGGACAGGCCTGATTTCTAAATCCTGTGTCTGTGATGCTGTGAAGAGCCTTTGCACTTTCTGCCAAATATGAAATAAACCCATGACATTGAATGAAGGTTGTACCACACTGCTTACTGCACTCATTCAGTCAGTTCATTTCCAGTGTGAAGGGCTGAAGGGATCATTCGCCTTATCAATGACTGTATGAATAAAGCAGGCAACCACCTGTTTTACTGATTTATGATTTATTTTTGACTATGTTGTATCATTAAAACCATTTCAATCACGCCTGTTGCCTCTGTATTGACTGTTGTTATGAGATCAAGTGGCATGAAAGGTGTCACTCGTTGGCCTTGTCATGAAATTTAATACTCTAATCAAAGGTTAGTTTAAAATACACGATTTGAATATCTGCTTGTCCACTTCTTTCAACTAGATTTGAAACAAAGATCACTGTCTGTACCTGACTATTGGTAGTACTCCACATAGATGCTGTGAAACTTCCACAAGGCCTGATGGATCCAGTTAAATGGTGAAATATTAGTAGTTTATGTTTGGTCAAATCATTCAAAAGAAAAAAATGCTTCTGTCAGAAAACTCCATGGAAAAGGTTTCAGCTTTTCAGAAAGACAGAGAAAAGATGGCCTCTTTGGAAAAATAACAACAGGCAGTAAAAGTTAATGAATCAGTAACTCGGGATCGAGAGTGAAGAAAAGGCTCTGTAGACATTAAACCAGACAATGATGAGCAAGCACTTAATACAGGGATACCACATGAGATTGAGATACCACAGTGTGTGACATATAAATTGGTGGGGTACCTAAGTGAAAACTATACTTTTATGAGACTGTTGTTATCTATGCCACTGCCGACAACTACAATAGTATGAAATTCTCTTTTCCAAATCCAATCCAGTCTTTCTTACAAACTGAAACATTCGGATAAGATGCTAAAATCAAGTGATTAACTAGTCAACAACAAAGGTGTTGTTAGGGAGATTTGTTTGCAATTTTTATGTTTCCCAAATGCATGGAAATCTCTAGGGAGAGATCATATACTTGACTCATCTCTCCTTGCTTAGCATACAGACAACATCTCCCTTTAAAGACAACACATTTTCCTGGAAATGTTTATATTATTGAATGCTGGGCTCAATACTTCCAATAGCTTTGATTTTTTCCCAGCAGCTGTTGTTCCGATTGTCTCCAGCAGAGAGTACTGTTACTCTGACTTAATCAGATTGTCGTCATTGTATTTTGTATGTTATGGTGGTCGATTTTGTCAGGTCAACAAAAGATAGACACAACTCAGCAAAAAAAACAAACAAAAAACAAAGCCTAATAATAATATTGAAAACATAGAACTCCGTGTTTTCCCTTGATTCGCCAGATGGTGGCAGTAAGGAGATGGTTGGGTGAGGGTTCCATCTTCTCGCGAGATTTCACTTCAAAATGACGCGGGACGACTTGAAGTATGAATCCGTTGGGTTGGACAGTATTAGACACAAAATAGAGGCAAAATGTCGTTTAATTAGATGAAACCTGTGTAAAAGAGATCGACCTTGGTTCGACTGAGTTTGTTGGACTCGTTCTTCGGGAGAATCGTTTTATTTATCAGAATCCGCAGTTCAACACGGGTATAACGCTGCTGTTTCACCGTTTGCAAACGTTTGTTAGCTAACATCAGCTAACCAGCTGACCAGCTTGTCTCTAAATGGATCACACGGAGGATCTGTCTGCTCGGGTCCTGCTGAAACAAATCCTCAGCACAGAGGAGCCCAGGACTCCCATCACCCGCAGGTAGCACTTCTGTCTCAGTTTTTCTGAAAAGTCAAACGATTGATGTCTCAAGTCTCTTCCCTGGCGTGTAAGCAGTATGCTGTTTGCGTGTACTGATTGTAAACACGAATAAAGCAGAGAAAGACAATGGGATTTATGTAAAAAAAAACTGTCACGTATTGCACAGAAGTTGGGACAGGCTTAAGATAAGTTGCCACAGAAATTCTTAAAAGACTCACAGCTACTTTATTGTTTTGTCTTAAGTGTCTCACAAGCAGAGAGTAGCAGCGGCACCAGGCGCAGCTGCAGACTGAGCAAGAAAAATGCAGGAGGCCAAACCCCACAGGACATCCTGAGGCGCAGCCTGAAGAGCAAAATGCGTGAGGTGAGAAGGAAGACCAGAGTGTGTGGTCATAATGGACATTTAGAGGTGAAGCTGATCTATCTACCTTATTTTTTAGAGCATAACCAGGAAATCCCTGCCTGCCACTACAAGGAGAACTACCTCCTCTGTGCCCAGAAAGGCCAACACCCCTGGTCCAGCCTCGATGCTGTTTGATGAGGGAGACACACCAAGACACATACTGAGGAACATCGTCAGGACAGGTTTGTGCATGCGCCAGACTTTCTTCACAGGTCGTGATGCAGCTGTTTGTTTCTGTCCTTTGAGCATGTCCTTTACCATGTGACTCAGAACCCGTGAGGTCTCCAGTGGTACATAAGAGAGCTGCGTCAGAGGGGCCACAGCTGCCTTCAGCCAACTCAAGTATTGCCAGCAAGCGTCCAAGGTCAGCTGTGTGTGTATTTCATGGAGTTTGAATACCTGTTAGTTGTGAGGAATTTACCATTTCTATGTGGCTTTAACAAAACTCCACTTACATGTTTCTCCAGCAATAGCAGGTGTGTACGTGTAAATCATGATCAGAGTTTATATAACAGGTTTATATTTTCTTGACTTTCAGTATTGAGATCTCAGGGCTGGATCTGCCTGATTTAACTATTGCCCCTGCACTCAGCACTGCAAAAGGATTAAGCAGGAAAAGACCCCGTCGGAGCTTTAATGTAACAGCTTTTGAAAAACGCCTTAAGGATGGTAAGGTCAAAGCTACTACTGATGGGCTCCAACAATTGAAGAGTATTAAATATGGTGCTTTAATTGTTCTTGTAAATTCATACATCTGCTATTTGCCAATATGCACTGTTACTGCTGCTTTTACAATAATGGGAGGATCGTGTCGTAACGGTTACCATACTTGTTTTACTGATTGACTAACAGATGCCTCTGTTATAGGTGTTGAGGAGGAAAATGAAGAATCAGTAAGTGACCACTCATCGCTTTCTTTGTCAAGGTAAGTGGCATAAAAAAACTTTAGCGTTGTGTGGTATTTTAAACATGAAAGGTTGACTCTGATTACGTAACAGTATGTCCTGTCTTATCTGTTTTGCAGTTCCACTTCTTTAAGTCTAAAAACGCCCTTTGTGGATATTCGGACTGAGAAAAAGGGTCTCCAAAGAAAAGTTCCCAACCGCCGCAAAATCACAGAGGAAGAATTTGGAGCTGCTGTAGATAGATGGCAGACTGGAAGTGATTATGGTGATTAATTATACTTTACCTACCAAACCTTTTTCCATTCGTGAGTATATTTATGATGGGTAAACAAGAGGACTGATGTGTGTGAGGTGTCAAAAATGATAAAATATACCCATATACTGAGGATGACCTGCAGTGATTCAACAGGTGTATACCAACACTCACAAAAGGAATTAATTCATTGTACAAATAATATATTTTACATATTAATTACTGCTGTTATTAGTTCATTGATTAACAGTGTTCCTGTTAATGCACTTATTTCTTTCATGCTTACCTCAATTTCCATCACCCAGGAGTGAGCAGCTTTGCACCAGTGGAGCAAGGTCCCAATGAGACCACCTGTCCTGATGGCTTCACCTTGGGCCTAAGCGAACACAGTGAACCAGATGTCACAACTGACATTGTCAACTGTAACACGGCCCTCTACCCCCACTCCGATGCCACAGCTGCCAGTTTTTTAAATGTTGCAACGCAGGACAAACCCACAGTGATGGCCTCTCAGCTTCAGAGGCAGATAGATGTGGAGCAGAGCAAGCTGGGGAAAGATAACCGGGCGTATACATTTCCAACTGAGGCGGAAATGGCAGAGCCTCAGAATGAAGAACATGATCTTATTTTGCAGTTGGAGAAAGATGAGGATTCAGCTGAATGTCAAAAGGAGGAGTGGAAGAATACCGATGATCAGGCAGAATCTCAGCCTTCTGCAAGCCATGATACATCAAAGCCTGAGGAAGAGCAGAACAAACTGGAAGCTCAAATAGCTGAGGAAGGTCCAGCTGATCCTCACAGCGAAGAAGATGCTGCAAGAAAGTCTCAGTCTGAGGAAAGTGATGTACCTGACTCCCAAACCGAGGGTGAAGAAGAAGGTGCAGATGATTCCCAGCCGGAGGAGGACGTTGCAGCCAGCTCTCAGTCTGAGGAAAGTGATGTTGTACCTGACTCCCAAACTGAGGGTGAGGAAGAAGGTGCAGATGATTCCCAGCCGGAGGAGGACGTTGCAGCCAGCTCTCAGTCTGAGGAAGAGGAAGATCTGCCAGACTCTCAAACTGAAGAAGAGGAGAAAGTGGCTGCTGAAAGTCAAACTCAAGAAGAAGACAGTGCTATTGATTCTCAATCTGAAGAGGATGGTGAAGCCAAGTCTCAGTCTGACGAAGACAGGGATTTGGCTGAGTCTCAGGCTGAAGATGACCATGATGGGGACCAGGAGGAAGGAGAGGTTGAGCAGGCATCAGAACAGCTGGAACATGACTTGGAACACATCAGTCGAAGGGCCCATCGCTCAGAGGGTCGAGTCATTGTCCCTGTTTCAGAAGCAGGTAGGGTGAAAAATGTATCTGAAAGCAATAACAATGCAACTAAAATGTATTATTTCTTCAATTTCCATTATTATTATTATTATGATAATTATCAGTAACTGATAGAGAAGAAATGACCGTCACTGGTTCCAAGAGCCCAAGATAATACAAGACAAGTTGTAAATATAAGCTATAGTTGTAAACAACATAAAATGCATGTCAGGGTATTGTAAAGTGAATTTTCTCATTTAGACTATGTTGTTTGTCTGTAGGATGGCCTGGAGACAAATCTGAAGGGCACAGTGCTGCTGATCTACACATCAGCTTGGAAACAGGAAGCTGCAACAGCAGCCAGCCTCAAGTTGGGATGCCTGACCTGGCTGTGTCTTCAACCCGTGGACAGGAAGATGCTTCTTGTACGGAGGCCCAGCCTGAAGCTGATGAAGAGAACTCATTTCATCCACTGCAGGTGTCGCATGATATTGAAGACGGCAACCAACTGCACGATGCTACACCTGAAAGAGCTGCTGCTGAAACCCCCGCTGAACAGGAGGAGGAGGAGGAGTGGGAGGATGAGGATGATAGCGAAGAGAGTGAGGGTCAGTCTCTTTTTTTTTTTTTGTGTGTGCGCAAGTATATCTGTGTGTGTGTGTTATTTTAAACAAATGTTTTCTTCTCTAAACTCCTCAGAGTTGCCTCTCAAGACTCCAGCATTTGTCAGAGAGAAAAGGAACTTTTTTCAACAGGATCTTCAGGCCTCTCCTGTTCTTAAGACTATTCAAGTCAGGCAAGTTGCACTTCACACTACACTGTAATGCCTACAGTAGTCCCTTCATCAGAAAAATGTGCAGTATTTTACATTATAACAACACATATTAAAATGGTTCCAGGCTGATGAAACACTTATGCACAATGTCAAATGCAGTTAGATACTAGATATTAACTTTTGTGTTTCTCTGAAAGTCGGAGTACTTAGAGGATTTTTTTTATGGCACTGACCTTCTTCTAATGTCTGTTGTTCCACCAGTGGTACAGGTAAAGCTTCACCTACAGCTAAACCTAAGCAGGTGCGGAGGAAGAGACAGCCAGCTAAGAAAGAAGGAGGCCTTCCTAAGAACTACCTCATGGGTGTGTTCAAGCACTTTGCCAAAACAAAGGTGTCAGCGGATGTTTACCCTGTCCTTAAAGAAATGTAAGTAACTATTACTAATATAGATTTTAAGTTAAAGAAACTTGAGCAAATTATACAACAGATAGATCGTAAGATTTGAGGCTAGTTGCTGTTTTTGATGTTTTTATCAGTATTCTTGCTGCAGAGGTAACAGATGCTTGTCATCTCTTTAACAGAATGGATAAATTCTTTGACCGGCTGGCGAGTGACTTGGAAACGTATGCAGGACATGCTAAGAGAAAAACCGTAGACGTTGAGGATGCTGTACTCCTGCTGAAAAGGTCGGTGTGTTGTGTGTGCTCAGTTGAGCTTGTATGTGGTTTTTAGGATTTATTCACTTTTGTGATTCCCTTTTATTCCACTCAGATGTGACAAGAAACTCATCATGACTCACCTAGTTGGTCCAGTTTTGATATATAATCTTGATTAGAGAAGCTAGAAATAAAATGCTTTGAGTGCAGGAGTAGAAGTTCATATTCATTCACTATGAAAAAGTGCAAGAATTATGGGGATATTATGGGGATGATGTGGGATTTACGTTATGAAGACATGAATGTTGTAATAGAAGAGGCAAAAAAGTAGTGCACTAAAATTAAACCAACCTCTAGGTGGCAAGCTTGAGCTCCATCATTAGTCTAATAACTTGACTGGTGTGTTTTTGTGCTCTGCAGGCAGGGTCATGTGAACGACAAGGTTCCTGTGGAAGTACTTATCGAAAAATATCTTCGCATGGAGCAGCGCAAGCTCCTGATCCCCATCGCAACCAGTGGAAATGTTGTTATCCCAAAAAAGCGAAGGTGAATATTTTAGATCCAGCAAAACTGCTTCTTATTTTTCTCACATTGCATTTGATTTTTTTCCCATTTGTAATGTTGTCAGAATATTAAGATTTCTGTAAATTTGTAAATATTTGATTTGATGTCTGTCTATTTTTTTTTCTATTGTCATTTATTTTCTGTATAACTATTCTGTTTCGGTTATCTGTGCAAAAATTGCTTATTGTTATTACAACTAAGACATGTCATCTTTCATTTATGTTTCCTATACTACATTTTCTGACAGCATGAAACAAACATTTGGTGCACAGATTAGAAATAAATAAATAAATGAATAAATGTTGAAATAAAGTCTCCTGGTTCATATTTCTGTTTGATTTGTATTTTTCATGCTTTCCCTGTGTCCACTAGATGGAGCAAAATCATTGTAACTCACAAGGGTTTTTTTCACAGTACAACTGAGGTTAAGGACTGTTGTTGTGTCAGTGGGAAATTTAGACACAGTGGTTGACATCTGAAGTTTATTCGCACAGTTTATTACAATAGAAACTCAGTAGCTGCAAAGACCTTGGTTCTTGAACATCAGATGTATTAAAGACACATTCAAGGTGAGCTGATGGATCCAGAGATTAATTCCATTCACATCTTAATTAAAGTCAACCTTTGAGGGTCGATATCTGTTAATCTTGGCACACTGTGTTAATAATCTTGGCACTAGGCAATAGCTCATCTACTCTGCTGATTAAATTAAGATAAATAGTTTTTCAGTGGTGGTAAAATTAAAGCGAGGCAAGGCATCCACGTGAATGACTTATTGACATAACAGAGTAATAACTTTTAATTTGCACCTCTTACACACAAGCAAGGTGGAGATATTTCAGTTTAGCTTACAGTGATATCCATACAAGATCAACTATACATGTATAGATAGATACAATGGTTTAGAGCAGTGGTTTGCAAATAGCTTGCGGGCGAACTCTGGCAACCAACATAGATTTTTTTTTTTTTTAAAGTGTGCATCAAAACTGGAAAAGAAATGATCTTTAATCCATTTATGCAACACTGGACTATAGGTACAGTACGAGCCTAGTGTTGAATAAATCCAAATAAATATGCCCTGGCAACATAATAATAAGCAGCTCAAAAACAAACCGACAATCATTTTTTGAATGTATTTATTTATTTGAGTATTGTTAAGCTGAAGTTATGTTAGCTCATATATTAACCCAACACATATACATACACCAATACATCTGCATTTAAATATTAATATAATCCTTACTGAAATGTAATTTGGCATTGTATATTTATTTATTTATTACAATGTTTTTCCATTATTCGTGGGAAATGGAGTCACTCCTAAACATTGGGGGGCGCTGTTTGCGAGACAATGCTTAATGTCTGCCACTTCTTCAGACAGCTAGCCTGCTAACTAATAACAACAGAAGATCCCGGACAACTAGCGTTACAATTTAACCCAACATTAAGGTGAGTCCGTCGATAAATTAAAGATAAAGACGCAATATAAGGCCAAAAGACTCAAACTAACACGAGAAAGGTTGTCGTATTGTGTACTGACACGCAGTTTTTGCGGCATTTCCCCGACCTTTTTGTTTGGAGTGAGGCTAACTGGCCAGCTAGCTCGCTCGAGTTAGCTGGCGTGCTATCGCTAGATTGTCTGGATTATTTGACTGGAGTATTGATACATTTTTACGATATTAGACACTGATATCGATATGCGATATTTTCTCTGGTGGTGCTTTTGTCGTTTACGCGTAACTTAGAGTCAATAGTCGATTGCAAGTAAGACTGGCGATAATCTCTGTATTGTTAGCAGGTTAACTACCTGCTTCTGTCACCGCCTACATCCACTCTAAAGCCTGAGTTTCTTTTCCCATCAGCTGTCTGTCACAATTTAAAAGTTAGAGGCTTAAACAAAAAGACAAGCTTGTATGGCTACGTACAGCCTTTTCATAAAAGTGTGATATTAATTATTAGGAGTCAGGAACACGACAATGTACGCCCTGGGCCCTTACTATATTCTCTCATTAGAGCAACTCCATGGATAATTTAATGTAGTAAGTTTAGCCATGTGCATGTTCATGATGTAACCATCTGCTGTAGCAAGTAATAGTGAATCAAACGGCTCAGGAAGCGGTTGTTTGACAGCTGTCATGTATGATAGTTTGGATAGAGGAGGATGGGTTAAGTGTGACCCTGAGGGAGTGGATAGCAAATGAGTCAGATTCACTGGAACCAGACCAAGCACCAGCTGTGATTATCTCCTGTAGTGTAATTTCTTAGTGATAGAAGATATACAGATTTTGAACACATTACATGTATACTCCAGATTAATGTAACACATGCCAGCCGGATCAATGTTTTAGCCAGAAATACTTTCATTGTTTGTAATAAATCATACTCAACTATATTTTGTCGTCCAGAGATATAGATAGCACAAGGCGAGACCTTCTTGTAGGAAATGCAGTATTTATATTTGTGTTTGTCATCATTTGTCATCTGCCTTTCACACGTATAACTCACTGAGTTCATTTTTAGTGTGATGGCCCAAAGGAAAAAAAATTCAATATCTTTGAGCTTGTCATTTCTCACTTTTAGAAAACTAATGTAATTTGGAAGAAGATCATCTGTAATTCAAGTCTCCAATCAAATTTTAATGCTGCAATGTGATTTAATTTATTTGATTTGCAGCTGACTTACAAACCTGTGCTCTGTCCCTTGTCTCATGTAGTGGGAAAAAAAGATAATGGATATTTTCTTTGGGTTAGTTGTGGTTGCTGTGGTTCAATGTCAGATTATATTTTATTATGAGAAGTCAAAGTAGCTGAGACTACATCTTTGTATGTGTCAAACAAAAAGTGACTAATGGTGTTAGATTTTAATTACAGCGTTTTGTGACTTCAAAGAGTTGAAATGTCACGTAGATACTTGGTGGTCTGGTGAGAAACAAAAGAAAAAGGGAAGTTAGTTGGAACTTGAGGTCCGATGTGACTACATCAGTCTGTGGCTTTGTTTTTCAGCACTGATAAGACTTTATCCTGTTACCTCTTACAATGGTATGCACAACATTAAGAGAGGTCTGATGCATACGTGAACGAGTTTACCGAGAGCCTGTCTCTGCTATGTGGCAGTGAATGGGCTTGAAGGCCTTGAAAAGGCAAAATGATTATAAGAATGTCTACATTGCACTTTCCAAGCAAAGTGAAACCAATAATGCTGATAAAGGAAACAAAAACCTATGTTATAGTAATTATTTTAATCTATAGCAATGGCTCCATTGCTCCCATAAAAACCCTCTTGAAACTTTAGTGACTGGACCACTTAGAGTGTCGTGCAGCCGACACGAGCGTCTGCCCTTGCAGGTCAACGTGTCAAGTGTTAGTGTTTGTAACGGTATGAGCCAGGTGACTGGAGACATTAGATATGCATTGAGTCCCCTCCTCCCCATAACCTCCCATGTCTGGTGAAGTGAAGAGGGGCTTAGTGAGGAAGTACAGGCAGGTGGTGAGGCCTGGCCGCTAATGCCTTTTTTTTGTCCTGTCAAATCCCCCTCAGTGTAATTGTGGGTCTGCACAAAGTCAGGGATGAGAGTGAGGAAAGGCTGATCGCTGTGGCAAAATCAATAGTTCATACCTCTCTGAGATTGAGTTTTTAGGAAAGCAAGAGCACCATGACCAAGGGCAGAATATGAAATCACTCCCACAGAGGCCCAACATGTGCTGTGCAATCGATCCCCGGTCCCTGTACCAATTATAGTTTTAAGGTTTGTCCGTAGCTTGCTGCAGTCCTCAAAGACCAACGCTTTGGAAATAGACATTGTGTTCACTGACACTTTGACAAGGGTTGCAATTTTTTCATCCCCCTTGGAAATTGCCATCTGAAATGCCTCCATACCTCCGGTCTTTAATTTAGAGCACAGATCGATTTCTGCTTTTTTGGTCATTGGAGAGAAATATCAGGAAAAAGGTCATAAATGCCACCTTATCTACCATATCTTCACAAATATGTATTCAGACATTTGAATTGTGTCCTGAGAAGTGTTCCTAATAGGCTTGCATAGGCTATGAACAAAATGCGTGATGACCCTGTTCAGTGTTGCGATGATAACTTGCGATAAATAAGCGAATATATAAGTGTAACCATAACCATACAGTTCCTGTGTCTTAGGTACCCTCAGACACTGAATAGCCTAACTGAATTAAAAAATATATACAATATATATATATATATAGAGAGAGAGAGAACGTTAATTTAATCCTCTCCTGCCTCCACCATCCTCTTAGCTCCTTAGAGAGAGAGAGAGAGAGAACCCTAGGGTTAGGGTTAACCCTAACCCTGGTGAGGTGAGGGGATCTGGGGGTCATCTGATTGGCTAAATGGTGTGCATGCAAGGCCCCATGTGTCCAGGGCACCATCTGATAGGCCAAATATCAGCATGCTGAGTGTGAAGGCATGGTGCCTGAAAATAAAACTTGCTCATCGCGTTTCAGGCGACCTTTTGTGATGTGTTTATCACACGTAGTTCCTATGTTCCTAATTTTTGCATTTCCTGTATCTTGTTCTGTCGCTGCATGAGCTTGCTCTGCTCAAACTTTAGTTCATGTGAGTCACATTAGTACTAATTCTCTGCGCTTCAGGAGTTTCAGTTTCATACTCTCACATTAACCAAGTTTGCTTTTGCAGTATGTCAGAGCTGTAGAGTAGTGCTGGATTTCGATTGTAGTCCTTGTGGTTTGCCGGATATCAGTCTTTGCTCAGATTAATGGACATAGATAATCAATATATATCAGAGATAAGTGTATAGATTGTCTGGTTAAAGTTCAGCTGACAACCATTAGAATTTCAAATGTCCTTGCCTTTGAGCTTTACCGGTATTAGTTTGCGTTTTGTTTTTGGAAAGGTTTGTTTGTAGGTTTGAAGTGTTGTGCAGAGAGAAACTTGTAAATTGTAGTTTTTATTTCCATGTGAATACCAAGTGCAGTTTAATACCTCAGCAAAAACTCCCGGAGTAGGCCAGTAAAACAACAAACCAGCAACTGGTGTATTTGTTTGCAGGTTGTACATGGGGACACAGTCACGTTGGTCTCTGTGCTGAGAAGGAGGCGGTGTGCAGCTCGTCGTCAGCTGCAGTGCTTCATCTAACAGCTCGCTGTGGCTGCTGCCTCTCTGTTTCTTGTTAAAAATAAAACTGATCAGCTGCCAGAAACAAACAAACAACCAACAAAAAATAAAAATCAGGAAATGGCCTTGTTTGCTTTTGAAATGCATTTTTGTTGAATGATTGCAGTCAGCACGAGGATTGAAATGTGTAGCAGCGAAAATAGGAAGTGTTCAGAACTCACTAACAGCGACTCTGATATCAGTGTGATAAAACTGTCCTTGATGACATGCAACCATCGACGTGTGTTCAGTTCATAGGTTGAGAAGGAGGAACCTGGAGTTGATGACTTGTTAGTGTGGTGCATGGTAGGTTTGTACATAATTGATGCTTAACCAGTAAAAACAATGAAAATACTGTTTATTAAACAGGTAAAATCTCCTGTTACATCAGTATGATCTGTTGGAGAGAGCAGCACTGACAACCTGTCTCCTGTGCAGAGGGCAGGTTGTCCCGGTCTGTTTGAATTTGAGGTCTGATAAATGTGATTGGACATTTTAGTTTTGTTTACTCAGAGGAGGTATAGTTACAGAGCCCAGGACTGGAGGATTTAATTTGTGTATTTAATTTGTTAGTCTGTATATAGATGACACAGTCTGGCTGCTTTTTGCTATTTAAGATGTGATATCTATCTATGGAGAGATGCTGTTATGTGTTTATGTGTTACTCTCAACATAAAAATGAGCATGCCCAGTGTGAGGCTTTACGCTTCAGTGCGGCGTGCGTCTTCATCAGAGTCCTGTCCAAGAATCTGGATTTGATTTCTCTCTCATACCTCTGTTTGATTTTTCTTTTGTCTCCATCTCACCTCTTTTTGTGGCAATTTATCTCTTCAAATGGACCCGTAAACGCTTGCCCCATCTTTCATTCTTCCCCTGTTTCTCCATTTGGCTTCTCTATCACTTTACTTTTCATTTTCTTTCCCCGCACCACCTTCTTCTATCTTCATCGCCTCACTCCATCTTACCAGTCGCCACTGTTAAAGAATCACAAAGATTGGTTGGTTCTTCATTCATTGGATTCTGTAAAGACGCCGGTCTTGGAACTGGGCAGAACCAAAGCGTCTGATATGGATTGTTTTGTGTGCTGGTTAGACTGAGTAATGAAATTGGGGCGGTGAATAACTTCAGTGTGACAACAAGGTCGCGTTTGTGAGCTTGCATTCGGACAGATATCTGCACTTTTAATCAGGACATGTACACACACACTTAAAGTGGCACTGTTCTTGTAAACTCTGTTGTTTTTTCCCATGAGGATCAGGTTATACAGTATCTCACTCAGTTTTTATCGTGTTTGTCTTCACGCAACAAACATCCCGTCTTATCCAAATGGTCTGTAGTGTAATCATCCTGGGACAGTGTAGGTGGTAGTACAGCATGTTACTGGTACTGAAGACACATCACATAATCATTGTTATTCCAGTGTATGTAATAACTATATTGATTTGACAGGAAATTGTTGAAGTTGTGTTTTGATAAAGGAGAAGAGGACAAAGTCAGACCTCTCAGCACCATTCACAGTTTAATTTATTTATTTTAATTTCCTTTGCACATGCCAGGTAGGATCACTGTATCACAGAGGCCTGAGACTCAGTGTCACTCTACATGAACCATCTGTGCTGCTGTGCTTTGCTGGTTTTACGGCATCGGTCTAATGAGCTGGAAAAAATGACAACATCTTCATCGGTGCAAAACCACAGCACCAAAACATTACTTAACATTTTTAGAGCACTGCTAATCTCTTTCAGTTTTGCTGCCACGCAAACTCAGTTTTCAGTCTGTTCAGATTTCACTCTCAGCGGCAGTGTTGTTGTCAGAGTCTCAGATCATCACTTAGCATAATCATAAGGAGCAGAAAACTCTGTCTCCCGCTGTCACAATTTGTTTATGGATAAAGACATTAAAGGTAGGGTTGGAGATCTATTTCTGGAGCATTTTTTACTGAATTGCTTGAAATCCTCTTCACATCCTGATTGCAACCAACTAATTAAATGCTTTTTCACAAAAATGAAAAAAGTCAGTCACCTGTCGAACGGACAATCCTGGAAAAATACCATCCAATCATCTTGAACACCACGTTCGAGTCAATTGGATCGTGATGTGTCAATCAAACTGCCAGCTCTGTCCCTCCCTCCTCTGCGCGTACCGCTCTTTGCGTACTAATCGCGTGCGTGGTCAGAGTCTTAATGTAAGCACTATGATGTAAGTGCTTTAAATGGTGTAATAATGGGGAAAAACAAAAAAACAGACCTAAAATTTTTGAGGTTTTTACTCAACAAGGCAATTAGTATGTGCATGGATAAGAAACTTTGGAGCAGGAGCAGCAGGGTGTGGCGTGCTCAGCCTCTGACCTTATAGAGAGAAGATGGAGGTTTATGAGTCTGGCTTTGTGTCAAGATGGTTTCCAGTGCAGGGTAATTCATTGTCGCTCTCCACCAGAGGTGTAGAAATGTGGGCGTTACAGTACCTGTGCACTTGTTAGCGGAGGACTAAGCAGAGACCCTGATGAGCAGCAGCCATCTAGTTTTTGTTCTTGACCATGTTGACGTCACTGCTGCTGAAGCTCAGTGAGCTCGTCTCCAGTCATGGGCATTTTTCCACTGAATTGTGGATTTGATTTTTTTTTCCCACATATGAGTCAGGGAAAAGGATTTTTGTTCATGCTGCTAATGTGGGGTTACTCATGTAATTTTCACGGTAAACTATATGTTCTGTTACATTGTGAGGTTTTCATGCCTCCTTTAAGCTTCTTAAGCTTCTTTCTTGTGTGTGTTGTTTGTGGGTTAAAAATACTTTGTTTTTGCCATCCAGACTCTCAGAAGGACAGAGAAGGACCAAGACCAACAATCTGTTAGTTCAGTACTTTCATATTTCAGTAACTTGTTTTGAAGGTCACTCACTATGGCTTTTAGTTAAGAAAAAGTGGTTTGCAATTATGAAATGAGTTTCTCCATCTCTAACTTGGCCTTAAACTGTCTGTAACCGTCTGTCTGCACCAATACGTCCATGAAATGAAAGCCATAGACGCAATTGAATTTTTTGTGTGTATATTTTCAAGTCTTTTCAAGTTTTTCTTCTAAAATTTTGTATGAATATTCCACTACATTGACAGATGTTGTAAATCAGTGCAGTTTATTGTTGCAGTCCTTAATCAACTTGGTAGAGAGTTGTGCTTTTCATGGTTTTGTTGTACGTCTCACTGCATAAACAGCATCTCCTTTAATTGCCATCTGAAGAGAGAAGGAGACAAAAGTCAGTATTTTGTTAAGATACATTTTTTGCGGGTGTCAAACAGCCACTGCTGGACAGTCAAAGCTCGACTCAAGGCTCACACTATTGTGGAAGGGTGTATGTACTTGGACTCGTTGCAGATCTGCATGGTCTTGGTGACTTCGAGGTAATTTGGACACCGTGGCTCATGGCAGCAGCACACCCCCGCACCCCCGCACCCCCACCCACACAGTCCTAGGAGACAGCTTGTTTATTTACAGTTCATTTTTGAGACTTAATTGCAATTGCAGCGGCTATTGATCTTAGAACAGGCATGGGCCATCGATCTCCTGCTGTCCCCCAATGGGTCAGGGACAATTCATCTTGCCCCAACACAACAACCCTCAGCAGCATGCGGCGTGGCCACATGCATTAAAAGATACTGAGTCTTAACTGGATTAATGAAAGATGGAGGACCTGTGTTTTGCATCACAATGAGCCCTGCTGTGTTAAAGCATGATTTTCTTCATGGTATGTGATTACTTGCCTCGGTGTAACACAGATGTGTTTCAGACTAAAAGTGATTTTCAAGGAACTCCAAGGAAAAGAGATTTAAAGTTTCTGGATCAACTTTGCCTGATCACTCGGCTTTGTTTCTAGGGGGCGAACTGCTTCCATCTGGTGTGGACTGATGTAGACGGACGTCAGGGCCGAACACTGACGACTGGAAGTGAAAGACCCCCCCCCCTCACCCTTTTGCCCCCGACACCCACTGTCACGCTGGCAATGTCAAGAGTCCCAAGTCCCCCTCCCCCTGCGGAAATGTCCAGCGGGCCTGTGGCCGAGAGCTGGTGCTACACACAGGTAATTCACAGCATGCTTCACCTTGTTGTCTCACCTTAAATGAAAGCGGTGTCTGTGTGCACATGCTTTTGTTGACTTTTTTTGTTTGCGTGCACTCACCTGTCAGATCAAAGTGGTGAAGTTCTCGTACATGTGGACCATCAACAACTTCAGCTTCTGTCGTGAGGAAATGGGCGAGGTCATCAAGAGCTCCACCTTCTCTTCTGGGGCCAACGATAAGCTGAAATGGTGGGTGGGCAACGGAGCAGCTTTGTGCATCATGTTTGTCGTCTTGCTGTGCTGCACAGGATGTGGTTTGACATGCAGAACGACTGTGTGTGAATAGTTGCACACCAGAATTTTATTACTGTCGTATGAAAGTCCTACGTCAAACTAAGGTTTACCAAGAGTATTTTACATTTATTAGAATTGCACACACACAAATATCATAAATCAATAAAACTATCTCTACCTGCACTGGCGTCTAATGAAATCACTTTTAACCTTTGCACCTTCGGCTCCCATCAGGTGTTTGCGAGTGAATCCTAAGGGTCTGGATGAGGAGAGCAAAGACTACCTGTCTCTCTACCTGCTGCTGGTCAGCTGTCCAAAGGCCGAGGTGCGCGCCAAGTTCAAGTTCTCCATCCTCAATGCCAAGGGAGAGGAGACCAAAGCCATGGGTGAGTCAGTTGGCTAGAAAAGTGTGACAGATTATGGGAGTTCTGTAAACCATGTTCATAATTTTCAACTTGCAGTTTTTCTTAACTCTTGGACTTACCTCTCTGTGTCCTCTGTGTCCTGCCTCCCTGCAGAAAGCCAGAGAGCATATCGCTTTGTCCAAGGGAAGGATTGGGGCTTTAAAAAGTTCATCCGGAGAGACTTCCTCCTAGATGAAGCAAATGGTCTTCTACCTGACGACAAGCTCACGCTCTTCTGCGAGGTAGCTGCCACGTTCCCGGTGTTAAACTCCTCCTGGTTTTTGCCATTTCTCATAGAAATGCGGTTGTTTTTTTTAGCCGCACTGTACGTTCCTTGCATCACATTCAAGTTCTCTTTTCTCAGGTGAGTGTGGTGCAGGATTCAGTCAACATATCTGGACAGAACACCATGAACATGGTGAAGGTGCCTGACTGTCGGCTAGCAGATGAGCTGGGGGGCCTGTGGGAGAACTCACGCTTCACAGACTGTTCCCTGTGTGTGGCTGGACAGGAGTTTCAGGCCCACAAAGCCATTCTGGCAGGTACAGACATGAGTCCGACACACCCCTGTCTATTTTCTTAGCTCTGTCTTTTTGTTCTAAATGCTTCAGATATCTGTGTGTGAGTCTGAGCATTTTTAAATGTTATGTTCAATTTCAAAATCAAGTATTGTGTGTTTATTTTTATTTATATTTGTGTTGCCAATGAGGGGTAATTAATGAATAACTAAGCATAATTGTGATCTCAGAGTAACTGAGAATTAAATGAAGATGAGTTACTGCAGGATCAAGGAACAGTCAGACTTACCTGACTTGATCCCACAGTTACTTCATATTAACATGTTTGTTTTTGCTTCTCTTCCTCCACATCCCTGCTTTCAGCACGGTCCCCTGTATTCAGCGCCATGTTTGAGCACGAAATGGAGGAGAGCAAAAAGGTGAGCCCAAGGTCCAAAAGCTGTTTTATTCTCAGACTAAAAAAAAAAAAAAAAAAAATCATTTTGTTCCTGTGGCTCAACAGCCCAGATTTTCACTGCTGTGTTGAGGGGTTAAAGTGAGTGAAGGATTGTGCGCTGTCAAATGGCTGCAGCACAGAGCTGTTTGGTTAAACTGAATGATAGTGCACCTGAAATGAAATTGTCCTGCCGTATTTGAGGGTCAGGATTCATCCTTCACTGACAAAGCTGCAGAAGCAGAGAATTGCTTTTTTCCCCATTTGTGCACAGGTGATGGTAAGAAATGAAATTTCAGGAGAAGATGCCCAGGTGTTTTTTTTTTTCTTTCTCCCTAAACAAGGCCAACATTAACATGTTCATCTGTAATATTTCAGGTGTTTCCTCTGAAAAGCCATGGGTGTAAAAGTCGTCACAAATTATACACTATTATTCCTAATAAATGACTTAGAAATGTTTTGAAAATGTCAAATTAATAAGAAAATTATACCAAATTGGACTTGGCATGATTTTATTGTTACTCAGTGTGCACACAGTTGATCTCCACTGAGTGTGAACACACATATCGATATGTCATTTTACATTCATCACATTTTCATTAGTAAAGCTCAGTCATATTTCCTCCTTCCAGTCTCATACCTACTGTGTGTTGTCATACTGCGACTTTGTCCCATTTCTAAAGAAATAGTCTTATACTTAAAAATACCCCAAAAGGAAAAGCAGCTGCCTAACCAGATTAATGAGCAAGCTCAAAAGATAAAACTAATAATAGCTTATCATACTTAAATAAACAGCATGAATTGACTTGACCAGCTGTGCAGTGATTTACAGCCCCATAAATAATGAAATGTAATTTGTTACTTAGTGCTACATGCTGTGAAACTTTGTGAAATCTCTAGATGACATAGATTACAGTCCCATTTGTAAATATCAGATCTACAGCTATAAAAAGACCATGTTTGGAAAAAAGTACATAGTGCCGTTCAAGTGTGTGTCTCAGTGAAACGTTTTAATGTAACCGTGTTATTTCTTTTGTGCGTTGGCAGAACCGCGTGGAGATCAACGATGTGGAGCCTGAGGTCTTCAAAGAGATGATGTGCTTCATTTACACAGACAAGGCTCCCAACCTGGACAAGATGGCTGACGACTTGCTGGCAGCAGCTGACAAGGTAACATAGCTGTATAATAACACTACACCAGTATATCTGGATGTACTGCAGACAGCTCGGGGAGCACTGCAATAATTTAAATCTTTGAAATGTTTTCCTTTCAGCTCTCTGTGGACTATGATGAAAACTCAAAGGAGTTGCTGTTGAGAATATTGGGGGTGTTATTTACTCTCTAATTTAGACGTTTGTTTAGTGAGAATGAGTTGTTCTGATCTCACAGACTTATCGCATTTCAAAGTTCTCCCAAGTGTCCTTTTAGCCATGGAGCCCAAGGTTGTCCATTGTGGATTTAAAGATGTGGTGGTGCCGCTGACTGAATTTGAATTTGTTTTTTCAGGCATGGTCTGTCATGCCGAAGGCACCGTACTTTACTACATATGTTAATATTGCAGTCTTAGCTGTACTGAATGTGATGAGAGTTGCATATCATAACGGCACACGCTGGTAATAAGACGGATGACGCAAGTGCACAGTCTCCACCAAAACCTCAGCTCAGTGAGCCATTGGGATTTCTCACTGATCCCACTGACTTCACATGTTGCGCGCTCAGATGTCGAGCATTGATATATTTATTAAACAGTGTTGTATTTATATCTTAAAAGGTGGATACAGTTGATCTTTGTCTTTATTAAAGGTGTGACTTGACAGACAGGAGGGTCTGATCGACGTTTCACTGTCACTTTGAGCTGAAAGATTATATTTGTAGATATTACCTGAACTGTCATAGCAAACCCCACATGAATGCCAATGAAGAGGAGAGGTACGTTAATGTTCCCACGGCCCGCTCTCTTTCAGTACGCTCTGGAGAGACTGAAGGTCATGTGCGAGGACGCTCTGTGCACCAGCCTGTCTGTGGAAAACGCCGCTGAGATCCTCATCCTGGCCGACCTGCACAGCGCCGACCAGCTGAAAACGCAGGCGGTCGACTTCATCAACTAGTGAGTTCACACGCAGAAGAGAGCTCGTCCTCGCGTATAATTGGGTTTTCAGTACATTTCACAAACTCACAGCTCCACGGAGTCTGCTGCTCATTTTGTCTCTCCGTCAGTTTGGTACATCTCTTTCTTCTTTTCCATCCTGGCATCGTCACCCTCACTCCTCATATCTCAGTGCCACTCACAATAATTTTATTTCACATGTCCGCTCCTCAAGCAGTGTGTCTGATATTATTAAACCCTGTTGAGGCTTTCTGAGGGATCAGGGCAGTCTGACTCCTCACTAAGTCTGCTCTCCTCTCCTCTGTTGACTCAGATGAATGTGTGATAGCAAATACGCTCTGAGCATGTATCTGTATAGGTGTTCAGCTTACACATATGTCTTCAGTTTGTCTCCCACAACCACACATGAGTCATTATATTTACAGACCGGCAACAGTTGGTTGATTAATGGATCGACAGGAAAATAATTTTCCTTCAAATTTGAGAAACATTTTTCAGTTCTTTCTTCATAACCTCTTGTGTGGTTTTCTTATTTTCTTTATTGTATCTCATGTTAGTGACCTGAATCCCCTCCAAAGGGGTCACAGGAAGAATCTGAGGGCTTCATGAGATATTTAATGGAAAGGGTTAAGAAAGGGGGAAAACACTTGTACACTCTTACACACATTTCAATTCCTGTCTTTAATCTTTGGTTTCTTTTTGAAATGTTGAAGTTTTACCTCAGTGGGAATGGGAAATGTATTAAAATAAGACAATAGAAAACTTGTGACGCCTGCAGCTGTCTGTCAGAAGCAGACGACGAGCTTTGTTGTAAATCTTCCACAATCTAATGAATTTGGACCATCAGTTCAGACAAAACAAAAGATTTGATCAAATCATCATGGGCTCATCTTTTTGAGGTCGGCGTCATCTGTGGCAGTGGTAATACTTGGCAGCTTGGCACATGATTCAGTCCACTGTCTGTTTCTGCAGTAAAGACGTTGCAAGACTCTGTTTTTCACTTTGATACATTAATTTATTTCCCCCATTTTAGGAAAACGTTAGAACTCCTGCTGGTTAAACTGCTCTTAAAACACCTCACTGCCTCGCTCTGAAAGACTTAATTTGATCAGCAATTGGATTTTAAGAGACTCCAGAGTTAATACTACAACTGCCCATCATGCAACACACTGTATCACAAAGAATACCTGATCCTGTGAACATGTAATTGTCCTCAAATACAAGGATTCAACGCTCCTTTTTACAAATGTAATTTCAAGAAATGACATATAGAATTCTGACTGAGTAACATTTGTTTTTTTGTTTCTCTCTCACTCCGTCCTCTAGTCACGCAGCGGAGGTGATGGAGACGGCTGGGTGGAAGTCCATGGTGGGGTCTCACCCTCACCTTGTGGCTGAAGCGTACCGCTCCCTGGCTTCAGCTCAGTGCCCTTTCCTCGGACCCCCACGCAAACGCCTCAAACAATCTTAACAGCCTCAAATCAAGGCGTCAACACACTCATACACACACATAGCATACAAACACCAAAACACACAGACCCCCCCCCCTCTCAAACACAGGAACAACTTTTCCCCTTGCCGTTACCTTCTACACTACCTACAGCCTCCCTCGAAACCCCCCTTCTGCCCTATCCAAACCTGCTGTATTTAGTCTTTTCTAAAGATTGAGGGAAGAAGGAGGAGGAGGAGGACGAGGAGGAGATGGAGGAGAGAGGGACAGGTGGGCTCGTGAAGTGGATGTTTGTCGTTTACAAAAGAACCACAACAACCCCCCTTTTTTCTTCTCGGCTCTGGCATAGTGAGATCTGACATTGTGCTCTTTTTCTGTGTGCGAAAAACTAAATCCTTCGACATCCTGCTTGTTCCTACTATGGAATCCGTTTCAGAAGGAAGACCTGGACACGAGATCCAAATAAGAGCCAAGCGTTCAGAAATTTCGGAGGCTTAAAGGAAAAGTGCAGATAAATATAGTCTTCAACTGTCTATTTTATCATGAGGCTTCTTTTCGCTCCGTTCTTGGTGTTGGGGTGGGGTTGAGCGGTCAGAGAAGCCCCCACTCTTAAGGACACAAGGGCCTGTGAGGGACTAAAGAAGAAGAAGAAGTGGGCCTGTTAGTTACAAACTAGAAGCCCCCCAAGAAAGACAACCAAGGGCTAGTCAAACAAAGCAGATATGGGACAAAATCATCAAAATAATTTTCCCAAAGAAAGTTGGGAAAAGATTGCACTAAAGTCACAGGTCACTCCTTTGCAACCCTTACCAGCAGTGAAGTAGAAATACTGTAGGCAAGCACACATTGAAGCAAGCTTCATGGACTGAAGACCCAGCTGGACCACCAACAACAAGTTCCCTTTAACAAGATTTATCAGCAAGTGACAGAAACAACACGTACATGTACTCCCTTCTCGAACTCTTCAAGCTTCATCTAAGTCTGTTCTCATTTTTTAAATAGGTGGAAATAAAAACCAGTATAGAGAGGATACAGAAAATAGCAACGCACAACTGGATGTCATTCTTGGGAAATAGTATTTTGTGTGTGGATCTGTCTTTGTAGCCCTTGAGAGAGAATCCAAGGCGTCACTAGACGAAACCAACCAGGAGACGACAAACGGAGGAAAGAAAAAAAGTTAAGAAATGGTTACAAAATAACATTAAGAGTCAATCAGGCATGTTAATGTTCTTTTATGACGGATTTCTTATTTGTTCAGTTTTTTTTCCTCAGAACTGTCATTTCTATTTTTTTCATAGGAATTTGTACAGACACTAGTGTTTTTGAAGCTGTGTTAAACAAAAAGCATTTTCAACCGTGAAATTGAAAAAAAAAAAAAAAAGAAGCGGAGAGATGTTTTCTTTGCAGGCATGAAGACTGAGGGGGAAATGAAATTGAAATGAACACGTTTTAATGTTCAGAACAGATAGAATGTGAAAAAAATGCACATCAAGGCAAACCACATTAAATACGTTTGAAGTTATCATTTGAACCTGTTGGAAAATGGTAATTGACGGAATGAACCATTGTTGTTTCTTTCCTGTAGATATTGCTGGTTATGAGAAGTGACACTTAGTTGTTGCCATTTTTTGTTCCCAAAAGAATAAACCACAACTATTTTGTATTGAATGCAATGCAAACTTTGTCGTGGTATTTTTGTATATTATTATGGGATTGCATTTAATTTATTGTTTTCAGCTTCGTTTGGAATTGATTCCAGGATTTCTTCGGTTTCTATGTGATTAGTGTTTGTTTTTGTTTTGTATTTGTGTGTGAGACAGAGAGACTTTTGTGTCATTGTGTAGCATTCAAATAATTACGAAGGATCTGGAGTCTTATCAACGTCGATACTTCATCTTTACATACTGAGACTTACAGAACTGTAATTTAATACTTAATAATATTTATCATCACATGTGTTTCACCTGCTTTCCTACAGTGCCAGAGGGGGAGTGTCTGGTCCGAGCCCTGTTCTGTGCTTCGCAAGTATTGGCACACAGTGAGGTCACAGAGGAGATCTGCAATTTCTCTAAGATGATAAACCGGCAATGTTTGAAAAATCCAGAAGGTCATTTAAAAACGCTTTCTTTTGTTCTGATGAGTTTTTCAGAATCTTTGAGGACTCTTGCCAAGTTTCCCAAGCTGAACCCGTGTTTCACCCAGAGGTAAGTGTTTTCAGCCCCCCTTTTTAAATGAATTATCTCTTGGAGAAACCTATGTTTACCTCAACAAAACTGCCTCAAGTGTCCTTGTGTTAACATTGAAGAGGTTCTCCTCCTTCCTCCTTGTACTTAAACAGGAGCTGCTCATTAAATAGGACACTGGGCTTCATTAGAGTTTGATTCTTGAGATTCTTGGTTTCAGTAAAAACAGTTCAACCAATGATAAAAACATTTTTCAACGTGTGAGAACTGGAGTGAAGACAAAAGATGTACAGCAGTGAAATGCAATGAATCACATTTATATGCAGTATATGCAGCACATTTATATGCAAGATGAAGTACAAATCTGCAGTACTACACTATTTTACTGTGGGAAATACTTTTTACTTCACTATATTTATATGAAATCTTTATTTACTAGTGACAGTGCTGGCGATCAGCTCATAAAATATGTCACTTATTTGGACACAACCACATAACAGAATACAAAGTAGTCCAACTTAATAGCTCCACCTTATCCAACATGCTATTTCTACACTGATGAAACAGTAATAATAATCCAATAATAAAATATTTAATAGAAAGACCCTCAAAGTACTCACATTGTACTATTGCTACTCATAAATACTTAATAATAATCACCAATGTGAAATGAAATAACGCCATCTTTAAATGATGGGAATTGTTTATTTTATAATATATATTCATATTGTTTATAGAATTTATTGCTCTACATTATGGTAGTGTGAGAATACGAGAGTCTTTTAATTTAGCCCTTTTGGAGCTTCAGTGGGCCCGTTTGGTTTAGAGGACCTGTTGTCTTTTTAATTTTCATGGTAATGATTTTTATTTGGGAAAATACATTCAGCATGAGAAAATAGACTATGAAGGATGACATGACATGATTATCCAAAGTTAACGCAAAGTAAACTTTGAGATGCATAGTAACCATCCATGTTAAGTTCAGTAAAGTTTAAGAACTAGGGAGTAAATTACATTTAGCATTGAAGACAATCGAGTAGTAATAATGAGGGGGAAAAAAAAACACCCATCACAGTGGCCACAAGTCCAAGGAAGTCAAAGTCCAAATTATCCCATTTGAGAAGCTATAGAACAACTTTTTGGAAAATAATTGAATTTTCAAATGATGTTTTTTTTTCTGTCTAGAAACGAATCAGTTATTTGACTAATTGTTTAATTAATGATTTAATCAGAAATTATCTCTATTTGCAGCATCAGTTACATTCATTGAACAAAAACAGGCTAATACAGTTTCTGTATGATTCCACTAAAAACATATACTTTACAGTATCTGGTAAATTTTAATTCTTAAAATAATATCTTGAGATGCAACACTTCAGAAACATCCAACTCAGTCTGTCGGACTAGTTCATAGCTGCTCAAACCAGATTTCTCTTAGTGTTGTCATTAAAACACAATTCAGTGTCTTTGGCTTGGACTCTGTTTAACCTATGGGCAGGTAGGCACCTGGATTCTGGTAGCTGTAGTCTGGACAGACCTTCTGAACCAGCCTGTAGTCCGTGCTATAGAAAGACACATAGATACAGATGACCTGAAAAGGTTTGGAGCACATCCAGGTGACATGGCTCTGAGTCTGCTCCTGAGCACACGTCTTCGATGGATCGTAGTTACACAAAATCACCTTCTTGTTGCGCTCGGTTTTCTCGTAGTCCACCCTGCAGTTAAATGTCTTTGAGTCCTTGGGGTTGATGACACTCTGGCGCTCCAAGTCAAATTCCACCTCTTTCACCGGTGGGACAAGGCTGATGGAGATGTTGCCCACACCAGTGGAGTTGTGGTGGAAGTAGACTCCAAGCGAGCCGTTCCCATGATCCACAATCTTACCCATTATCAGCAAATTCAGTTTCACTGTCTTGATGTTTGAGTAAAAGTCTCCCCAACTGAACGTCCTGGAGAATTTTGAAGTTCCATGAACTTTCATGATCGGCCGAAGCCTGATCTTCAAGGGCGGGTTGGAGGGTGATTGCGAGTTCCCCCCGAGTATTTCCCCAAGTCCCTGTTTGGAATGAGGACTGAGGGGACTGATGGGTAGTTCGCTGTTTTGAATCAGACTCCTAGTTTGAAATGCCCAGTTCTTCTGTGAAGAAGGTTGTTGATCATTGTTGACTTCAGATGATGCCCTCGTATCAAAGATTATGTCACCATGACAATTTTGCCCAAGAACCAACTAGACAGAAAACCATGAGAGAAATTAGGCACTGGGTATAAGTGGGGGTATACTATCAAGAGAAACAGAGCAGAAATACTAAGCACATCCCTAAAAACACATACTAAATAATTTCCAAAATTATATATAACAGAAGAGGTGAAACAATAAATTAGAAGCACAAACTGGAAAATACTGAAGAATTGTAAGTTTTGATCTAAAAGTTTGTTTGACTTTAGAAACCTGACAAAATAAAAAAGTTCTTCAGAATCAAAAATAAAAGGATTGTTGTGGATAATATAGGCTTTTAATTCATTTGCATCATTTTCATGCAAATATCTTGTAGGTAATCCAATGGCATGTAAACAATCAAGTAAATACAAAATATCATTTAAACCTCATTGGGCAAAGACAATTTTTCTCTACTTGCTCGTTTTTTTTTTAACATTACATGGATCTAATTAGAATTAAATGGCTCCAGTTTTTCTACTTACGAAACAAATGGTTCCTTTCAGAAGTATCCAGACAAAGCAATGACTGCTGAGCATCTCCATGTTAAATGAAATCCTATCAGAAGATCCATCCACTCTAATGTGTTTAAGTTTATTCAGGCTGAACTAAGAGATCCATGCTGAACAGTGGAGCCTGTGCTGCAGCCTCAACTCCCACCACACACACTGGGAGGCTTTCTCAGATCTGGAGACTTTTATCACTCAGTTTTGCTGTGTCTACACTCTCTCTCAGCCACCCCCCTCCTGCCCAGCCACACACACACACATACACACACACACCCTGACCACACTGTATCTCATGCTGGTAGTCCTTTTGTTTTTTGTTTTTTCTTACTAAAAATTATCTTGCATTATTGTCTGGGTGATGAGGACATTAATTTATCACTTTATTAAAATGAGAATGTTTTTCTTTCTCTGGGTTTTCGAGGCAAAAAAGATAATGTAATACTGACATCTTGTGGTAAGATTATGACTCAGCCAATTTAGATGTGACCAGGTGTAGTTCAAGTTGAGTTTAGCTGCTGCTGTCTGGTTATACTGGTACACTCATTCAAAACACACAAAGCACACACCTCCATTACCACAAGTTAATGCACATATTCCAACCAATTCAGTGACTGCGATATAATTCAATGATAATTATTGAGAAATTATTTCATGCAATGGATTAACCTGCTGCTGTGTATCAAAAGAATTAGCTTGCTAAGATGTATCAATCTCACATCAGTAATAGGAAGTTGTAGCTACTGTTCTTACGTCCTAAAATTTCATAAATGTGCACTTCCTATCAACAGTCATGTTAAAGTGTTATTTTGAGTTTGACTGAAGTTGAGGATGAGGTGATTTAATGATGTCCTCTGGTTTTGTTTGTTTGCAGGTTTTATTCTTTCTCCTCTGATATAATATTCCATATTTTTCCTCCACACTGTGCAGTTTGTATGTTTACTGCCAGTTCAGAAGAATAATGGGGTCAGGAAACATTTGAATTATGGATGAAGTTTGGGTGTCGGTTCTTTGTGAGTCACTCTGTGGTGACTGAGGGTGGAGTCCAGATTTTTGTGCCACACCACTGGCCACCTGGCAGGATTTTTGTTGGATGTGAAGATGTTATCACATGCCACTGAAACAACAGTAAGATTATCAATACACGTACAACAATGAGTGAGTAGGTATGCTACCTAACTTGATACTACAAAAGACTGGTAAATCAATCCACATTTGCTTGATCTTATATAACAAGCTCACAATCAGAACGTCATATTTCAACCAGGAAGTCACATTAAAGTTACAGCTGAAGTTCTCAAATTTAGACTACACAGGTCAATCACTTCCAGTAACAGGTAAAAAAAAACATATATCTCAAATGACAGATAATCAAAAACCTTTGGTGCACTTTATCAACAGTCATGTTAAAGTGTTATTTTGAGTTTGACTGAAGTTGAGGATGAGGTGACTTAATGATGTGCTCTGGTTTTGTTTGTTTGCAGGTTTTATTCTTTCACCTCTGATATAATATTCCATATTTTTCCTCCACACTATGCAGTTTGTATGTTTACTGCCAGTTCAGAAGAATAATCCTAAAATGGGGTCAGGAAACAGTTGAATTATGGATGAGGTTTGGGTGTCAGTTCTTTGTGAGAGTCATTATGTGGTGACTGAGGGTGGAGTCCAGATTTTCGTGCCACACATGGCCACCTGGCAGGATTTTTGTTGGATGTGAAGATGTTTTCACATGCCACTGAAACAACATTAGACATACCAAGAACATAAGATTATCAATACACCTGCAGCAGTGAGTGAGCAGGCATGCTACCTAACTTGAACTGAAGTTACTTTTTCTTTTATACCTATGCTGATTCTCTATCTCTCAACTCTGTTGTGAGAAATATCAGCGATAAGATCAACTTTAGATAGCCCTCTTACATAACATAAGAGCAACATAGCTTTCTGCATTATTGTTGCTGCCGTTCTCAACCAGATTAAATTATTCACTCGCAAAATTTCTTTTTTCTTTTAGCCCATTCATTTGGGTTGTTGCTTGTCAGAGTTGAGGGCGTACAGATAAAAGGTGTTGTTTGCTGCACACCTTGTGAAGTCATTAAAGGCAGGTGTTCCTAATGCTGGAGATACATCGTAAAAGAAGGTGCAGTCGACTTTGCGTGTTAACTTCTTGAGAAGTGAAAATGAAATTGTTTGTTCTCATGCATGTAGTTGCATAAGAACTTGATGTGCATCAGAACCTGAACAGTGCACCTGAACAGTGTTGATCCACTCCGGAGATTACTTTATGAACAACTGATAAAACATCATTCACATGAAGATGTAACTGATTTTTTTTCTCTCGTGGGTTTTTAGATGCGCCACTGCCAGAATTCTTCGCTCTAATAGTGCGTCTCTAGCATAATCCTAAGGATCCACCTCACCTTCATCTTTCAAACAGTACTAAAACTTTCTTGTCATAATGTGCCACACCATTGTCTGTCAAACCATAACAGAGCTTTGCTGTGTTATTTCAAATTCTATATTTAAAGTAACAATTTAATACATTTCTCATAATGTGTCATAATGATACACATCTACATCAAAAATTGAATTCATCATCAACACTTTTCAGCAGCAGTCGTGTACTTTTAGTGTGTCAGTGTGACTGTAACTCAATGAAAAATCACATTAAATCAAAACTGACAGTTCAACTTGTAGGTCACTTGGATCAGGATCACTTGTCAAACTACAAAGTGAAAGAAGTCAGGTTCAATTAATTATTTATTGGAGGATAAGGACCGACAATGGATTTATTCTAATAAATCAATATTTTTCTATGTCTTCATCTGACACTGTCAAAAATATAATTCATTTACTTTAATTATCATGATAACCTCTGAAAAGTAAGTGATACTTAAAATCCTGTTTGAAATGTGACTTGAAAAAGTAGACAGTAAACAAACATGCAGGCCTGAAAGTGATGACTTACAACAAACAGCGAGTGATATGTCTGGAGAAAGTAAAACTGAAGAGTACATTGTTGCAAAAATCCAGTTTTATGTTGGTTGTTCTTATTTTTACTATGTTTTATAAGTACACTAGAGCAGTTTTAGTTCTAAGTACTTTAATTTTCCGGAACAACATTTTAAAACATTCAGGAACTTGGCAGAAAATGCAATTGCTTTGAACACAGTGTTGTTTGTTTGTTTTTTCTGTGAACACTGGAATGTTTGGCTCATCTGTCACAAGGAAGCGATGAGACTTTTGACATCAGTTTCCATAAATCTGTAATTGGTCAAACCACAGATTTATGGGACTGTGCCAGCTCTGAGAGCCTGTATAAAGCCCTGCTGCAGCCCTGCTCTCTCACTTGGATCAGTGACAAGAGATCAAAACACCACGCAAGAGCAGGTAATCTGTTAATTTATCATATCAAGTGAAAATATGTTTAATAACTTAGAATTGAGAAATTCAGTTTATAAGCAAATAATTGCAGACAACCATTTTAATCTAAATAGTCTTTTTGTTGACATGATAGAAATCTTGATTCATTTATTTTCATTATCATGTATCACTACCAGTCAAAAGTTTGGACTCATGTTCTCATCTCATGGTTTTTCTTTATTTTCACTACTTACTACATTGTAGATTCAAACTGAAGACATCAAAACTATGATGGAAGACATGAGGAATTATGTAGTTAACAAACAAACAAAAAAAAGTTATAGCGGAATATGTTTTATATTTTTCCAAGTAGTGATACATCCCTTGATCATGCATTTTACTCTTTTGACACTAAAAACCCCTTCCCAGATTTACAGATTGACTCTCGGTGAGCTTTTATATTCGATTGGCCAGTCTGAATTTGGACCCTCAGAAAATGGGGCGCCAAATCATACTGCCAGTGCCTGTGCTGCTTCTGGGGATGCTAGGTAAGTATTTCAATAAATCCAATCCAGTTGAATTCCCTTCTATTACATTCATCGATTTACACAAATTCACAAAAATACCTTTGCTTATTGATGTTAAAAGTCTGTTTTTTGTCCAAATATCACAGGTACGGTGGCCTCTCAGACCGGTAAGTTGTTGCTTTGATTACCTCTTTGCAGAGCTGTGCACAAACATTTTGGGGTGGAAAGAAGGACATATTCTCACAATTAAATATATATGTACTCTAGATAAAAAACTAAAGTAGCTTCATCTCTGATTTAGACCAGATTGTGTTGTTAAAATAACATGTGGGCCTTTAATCAATTGTCATTAAATTCAATGAACTGTTAAACTTTGAAAATTCAGTCCATTTAGGTGATTTTACCTACAAAATAAAAGTATCCATTTGCCTACTTTTTCATTTGTACTTTTGGTTTTGAAAGCTTTTACTTTGAAAAGTTCTGGCTGGATGTTCTCATGTATTTATTTTTTTTCACTTCACCATTCACCAGTTTTCCTTGAGATGTTAGTTTCATGTCACAGTGACAAACAATGCTGAGGTTTAGGTTTATCCTTTTTTTATCACCAACTACAGCGTTAAGCTCGAAAGTGATATCCCAGTAACTTGAAAGAATTTTATAACTTTTGCCACATTGTGACTCACAGATGTATTTTTGGCCATGCCTCAAAACTGAATATGATGCAGTTTGACTGAAAGGAAGGAAGCATATAACCACAAGATTCACAAACGATTTCACCATTTATTGATATTAAAAGTCTGATTTTGTCCAAATATCACAGGTACGGTGACCTTTGCAACTACTGGTAAGTTGTTGCTTTGATTATCTCTTAGCAGGACTGTGCACAAACATGTTGGGGTGGAAAATATAGCTTCATCTCTGATTTAGACCAGTTTGTGTCCTTAAAATAACATGTGGGCCTTTAATCAATTCTCATTAAATTCAGTGAACTGTTAAACTTTGAAAATTCAATCCATTTAGGTGATTTTACCTACAAAATAAAAGTGTCAATTTGCCTACAGTTTTTTGTTTTGAAAGCTTTAGTATTTTACAGTATTTTACACCAGACTGACTTGTTAAGTGTAAGCTGGCTGTGTGGGTATGTTTATACAGTTTAATTACACAACAGTGACAAACAATGCTGTGGTTTAGATCTATCATTTATTATCGCAAATGAAAGCAGGTCAATGAGAAGTGAGGTTCTTGCCCTGCGGGTGCCTATTAACTGTGGCTGGTTTGTGCTATCTTGCAGAATTATGACAGAGTATAACTGCTATATACTGACAGGACAGTCTGAATGTAATACACAATGTTAAATGATGTTCATAAAATCTGCCATAATAGTCCACAATTAACCTCTCCCCTCAGTGTAGAATGACCCTAATATCAATGTAGCACAACAAATGTAGGTGTGGATTTGGTTGAAATACTGCACTTTGGAGGCCTCTGCTGGAAGACAAAAAGTTGGTACCTGCTTCTACAGTGTTTTACTGCCCCCCTCTGGTTTCAGCTGGGAGCTGGTCTGAGGTGTATTCTTCTGCACCTGTCACCACCCAACTGTATTATGATGGTACAGTAAAGACACCTTAGATTCACACTCAGCTAAAACAAAATATTCAGGGGGTATTAAACTGCTCTTTTACATGGACCCTTTTCACGGCAGACATTTTGACTTGTGAGAAAAGAAAAAGCAGAGGTCAAACAAATGTTGTTACTTAGTTTCCATGATATATCCCAGTGATCAGTAAAGGCGAGTCACGGTGCACAGTTTCAGGACCCAGGAACTAGTAAATATAATAAATAGATAAACTATAACAAATAAAGTGATTTTATTTTAGTGGTCAAAGTTTAAAGGTCACGGTCATAATGAATTTTTGAAAGATGGTATTGAGCTTGGGAAAGTGATATCCCAGAAATGCCTGGAGGGATTTTTTTCAATTCAATTCAATTCAATTCAATTCAATTCAATTCAATTCAATTCAATTCAATTCAATTCATATGATGCAATTTGACTGAGAGGAAGGACGAATATAACTGCAAAGTTGTAATACTAATTTTACTTTGTCTTTTCTTCCATTTTTTTTTAATGTAAAACCTTTGTTGTTTCTAGGATTGCTGTACCCAATTTCTGGAACAGCAAGCTCTCGATCAGATGATGGAAGTTCTCCTCGGATTGCCCTGCAGAGGCCTTTTGTTTACTTCGGACACACATATAATCAAATTTATGTATGTAAAAATGATTTTACAGACATCCATGTATTTTGAAGGTTTTGTCTGACATGTTTTGAAACATTTCATCCGCTGGTTATCAGATCACTCCTCAACACAACAATTTTGTGTGTTTTTAATATGAGGTTTAAAGAAGTAAATTAGTAAATCAATAAAAACAATCAGAGAAGCTAAGAATATTTTGTTAAACCTAAAATACTTAAAGGTAGTGTCTGTAGGTTTGTCCTTTGCAGTTTGTAAACACAACATTCAATTTGGGCCCCTTCTCTTGGGTTCAACTGTTGACATTGACCCCTTCTCCACATCAATCTACAAACACAGTCACCACCACCCATGAGTAGAAGCCCATAGGTGGTTATCAAGCAGGATTTCTTTTGGATATTTCATTTTTTAGGAAAATCCTACAGACTCTACCTTCTATATCAAATAGTTTCAGATAATGATCAGCCCATAACGTAGTGATTCTTTGAAATAATAGCAATACATATTTTAATATTTGATTGCATGCAATTGCACTGTACCATGTGCTCTTCTTTTCTTCTTCTAATAACTGGGTGATGTGTTTCCAGGTGAATCACAATGGACATCTAACTTTCAATGCGGCATGGTACAGGTACACACCTTCACCATTTCCATTGCATGGGTATAGAGACCTCATTGCTCCATTCTGGACAGATCTGGACAACAGAGAAAATGGTTATGTCATCTACAACCAATACACCAGTGGCAGTGTCCTTCACCAAGCTACACAGGACATTAATAACTATTTCCCCGGACTGGGCTTTAGTGCCAACTGGGTGTTTGTTGCAACATGGTATAAGGTGGCCTACTATCCAACCACTGGCACAGTAAGTCTGCTTTTTCTTAGTGGGGAAATTTAATTTATTGTGTTTTTAGCTGCTTGTTATATTTAAGTCAATTATTTTCAGCAAACAACAGCCCAAGCAGTTTTGATCTCTGGAGGCCAGTATTCATTTGTGCTGATGAACTATGGAGTAATAGCTGCAACACATCGGAATGTACAGGTGAGTAATGTTTGTCACAGTGTGTTTAAATTTAATAACTGCATTGCTAATATTATTAAAAAACAACAACAACAACAACAACAACAGTTTTTTAAATATTTTCATTTGGCATGTGTTTCCAGGCTGGATATGACACAACGAATTCTTCTCACCACTTCTCCATCCCTGGATCATTCACTAGTAGTGCAACAGGTCATAACTCAGTTTTCCGCCTGAGCAGCAATGTCAATGTACCCAGTCGCTGGGCCTTCCGCGTTGACCATGGATCAAGAGGCTGCAATTTCAGGGGTAGGAGCAGAACCAGAATGTGATCACTATAGATACTATAGTGATCACATACCATATATACCATAATAATATACTAATATTATGGAAGGTTCTTTGCAATAGAGTGTGAACATGTGATTAACAGCCATTGGGGACATGTTTGTCATTATTGTTTTCAGCCATTGGGGCTGGAAATATTAATGTTTATGTGTTGATGTCAAATTTTTTTTTTTTTTTTCTCTTTCTTCCAAGGCGAGCAGTTGCAGCTGGGTGACTCATTCTGGAGCGACAGTACCTGTGCACAAAAGTGCACCTGCACATCAGCAGGTCTGCGGTGTGTCAGTCAACCCTGCTCCTTCTCCCAAATCTGCCGGCCAACTTCCTTTCAGTTCTCCTGCCAGACGGTGCAGAGACGCACTTGCACCATAAGTGGTGATCCACATTACTATACCTTCGATGGCACAGTGTTTCACTTTCAGGGCACCTGCACATATGTTCTCTCTGAACAATGCGCTCGTGGGCTGCCCTACTATCGGGTAGAGGGCAAGAATGAGAACCGGGGGAGCACTCGTGTTTCTTGGACAAGACTGGTCAAAGTGTATGTCTACAGTGAAACTATTGAGCTTGTGAAAGGACATCGTGGTGCAGCTAAGGTTAGCAGCAACTCCACCTACTTACAATAAGTTTCCAACGTGTTCTCTTATTATGTTATGTTTTTTACACCAACGTCTTTAAATCCCTCTGTGCTGACAGGTTAATGGAAGCTTTGTAGCCACTCCGTTTTCCCTCAGCAATGGAAACATCCAAGTTTATGAGTCCGGTTTTTCTGTGATCATCAGTACTTCCTTTGGCTTGATGGTTTCCTACGACACAAATCATTATGTCAGGATCAGTGTGCCATTCACCTACCAAAATGCAACATGTGGCCTGTGTGGAAACTTCAACAACCATCCAGCAGATGACTTTCGAACTCGACAAGGCGAGGTTGTGAGTTCCGATGTGGTTTTTGCTAACAGTTGGAAAGCAGCAGGGGATGATGAGCCTGGATGTGGGGTTCATTGTGCAGGTCTGAACTGTGCTGCCTGCACTAACCATGAAACAGCATTATATAGCAATGCTGAACACTGTGGTATCCTCCAGAGCACTTCTGGACCATTTGCTGCTTGCCATCAACGACTGCATCCTCAGAACTTCCTGCAGAGTTGTGTGTATGATCTGTGTGTAGGAGGTGGTTACCAGCCAATTCTTTGTCAAGCCCTGAATGTTTATGCAAGTCAGTGTCAACAGAATGGGGTCGTGCTGCCAAGCTGGAGGAATCCAGGCTTCTGTGGTATGTCTCAGTAACACATCAACACTATTTCATGATATTACTTTAAAACTGTCCTTGATGTCAGTGTCAGTGTTGTTTGTTTTTTTCTAGAAATCCCATGCCCAGCCAACAGCCACTTTGAGTCCCAAGGCTCAGGATGCCCAGCTACCTGTGTCAATCCCAATTCCACCCAAAACTGTCCTCTCCCTGCTCAGGAGAGCTGCACCTGCAACTCAGGCTACATCCTCAGTGCTGGGATCTGTGTCCCTCATGCTCAGTGTGGCTGCAGCTTTGAGGGTCGTTACTACCGTTCTGGAGAAACTGTAATACCCGACGAGGACTGTAGGAGACGCTGTTACTGCAGTTTTGGCTCCATGACCTGTCACTCACATGGTTGTGGTCCACTGGAAGCATGCAGTGTTGAGGAGGGAGAAAGAGGATGCAGACCTAAGAGCTATGAAACATGCTGGACAACAGGCCCCGGGGCATATCATACGTTTGATGGACTGACATACCAGTACCCTGGGGCCTGTCGACTGACTCTGGCCAAAGTGATGGGATTGTCTGACCATCCCCACTTTATGGTGACAGCAGAGAAAGTGCCCACAGGCCAAAATGGTTTTACCAGGTTCATAAAGTTTGAGGCAGAGGGAACACATATCTCCATTGAGATGGCAGATAGCAGCACAGTTCAGGTAAGAGACTAAACTATATTTTAATAGCTGATGAAGACAAATGTGAATGTGTGGTGACATCACAGAGAGGGTTTACTTAAATGTGTTTCAACCTTGCTGTAGATAAATAAAATAAAACCCTTTTTCCCCAAAAAAATCGAATGATTTTGACATTTTGTTTACGGAAAGTGAAAGTCTTGCTATTCTAAAAATCTGACATCAGCTGTTTAAATGGGCCTTTAGGTTGACGGGCAACGGACCAGACTACCATTCAGCTCAGCATCTAACCGAATCCAAGTCTACCACAGCAGCATTCACAGTATCATCCTTCGTACCGCTTTCGGTGTGACTGTGCAGACAGTTTGGCCTCACTTTGTACGTATCACTGTGCCTGGTGTCTACAATTCTTCACTGGGTGGACTCTGCGGTAACTACAATGGTCACCCTCATGACGACTTCCGCACACCCAATGGTGTCCTGGTCAACAGTTCGCAGGCTTTTGGGGACAGCTGGCGAGATGGCTCCCTCAATGCACACTGTGTGGAAACTGTCAATCCAAATCCTGCAACAAATGACAGTGCTAGTCAGCAGTGCAGCATTATTGGCTCTCCACACGGGCCATTTAACCAGTGTTTGGCCATGGTGGACCCACAGCAGCATGTCAGTGTCTGCATGGAGATTGTTACAGCCTCTACAGATCCAGCGTCAGCGCTATGTGAGGTCCTACGAGACTATGCACTAATGTGTCAACAGAGGGGTGTAGCCCTGGGACACTGGAGGAATATAACTGGCTGTGGTAAGAACCTTCCCTCCTTTTGATTACACCTGGATGCTATCAAATGTTATGAAATGACTTTTATGTTTCAACCTGGTTTTTCTTCTTTAGAGCACACCTGCCCACCAAACAGCCATTATGAACTCTGTGGAACCACTTGTCCATCCACCTGCCCCAGCCTTTCCTTTCCCTTTTCCTGTGACAGTTCATGCCATGATGGTTGCCAGTGTAATGATGGGTTTGTCCTCAATGGCAACCAGTGTGTACCACCAACATCTTGTGGATGCCATCATGAAGGTCGCTATCTTCAAAGTGGTGAACAGTTCTGGGATGGTGAGGAATGTCAGAGGTTTTGTACCTGTAATGGTACGACTGCAGCCATCCACTGTAACCCCCGCTCCTGTGGTCCCCAAGAGTCCTGCCGGGTGGTGGGGGGTGAGTTTGGATGCCACCCGAACCTTCATGGCACCTGCTCTGCCTCTGGAGACCCCCACTACCTCACTTTTGACCAAAAGGCCTATGACTTCCAGGGAACATGTCGATATGTTCTGGCGACCCTTTGTAATGACAGTAATTGGCTTCCCTGGTTTTCAGTAGAAGCTAAGAATGAGGCCTGGTTTGGGTTGCCAGTCTCAATCACGGCTGAAGTTTTTGTGAATGTGTCAGGATACCAATTGCGTTTGTCCAGAGAAAACAGAGGCATGGCAGAGGTGAGTCGAAGCATTTCTTAACCATCACTAACATGACATTGCAGAGAAAGGCCTAAGTCATGTCAGAAACTGTGTTTCCAACTCAGAAGTAAATGATCATATTATACTTTGGATATAGTATATTTTGGATTTTTTTTGATGCAGGGATTGTGTGAGGCAGTCACATATAATGTTGGTACATTACTCACAGTGAATTCTTCAAACTCCCAGTTAGACAAGCTGACTAATACAAGAAAAAAAACTATCCCTTTAATGGTCTTTGTCAAAATGTACCTATGTTATCAGTCAAATATTTTCAATTGAATTAAGCTCTCACATATCAATGTTGTTATCAACCACAAAAATACAGAATCATTCAGTACAAACCAAATGATGTTGTTCTTCCAATTTTTTCTTTCCAATTGTGTAGGTGAACGGAATAACTACAAATTTACCAGTTGTCTTGAATGGAAATGTATCCATCTTTGCAAGTGGACCTCAGACATTTATCACTGCTGACTTTGGCCTGAGAGTCATGTATGATGGATCAAGTACAGTGTCCATCTCTGTGCCATCAAATTACAGGTATTTTCTAGTCACTATTTTGATGTTATACAGTCTCGTAGCCTTTTTCTCTGACTCTCAAATCTTTTGTTTACTTTCTATACGCCAATCATTTTGAATTTTAATTTAATTAGATTGATTTGCATCCAATTAATGGCACTGAACTGATCTCTAATACATTACAGAGGAGAGACTTGTGGACTTTGTGGAAACTTCAATGGGAATCGAAGTGACGACTTTAGAATCCCATCTGGAGCAATAGTCACCTCTCCAGATCAGTTTGGAGTAGCTTGGAAGGTAGAGGGCAACTACAACTGCAGTGATGGGTGTGGTTCCTCCTGCCCACTGTGTGCTGATGAGCAACCTGCCAGAGCTCAATGTGAGGTGATCAGAGCAGCTGATGGCCCCTTCAGTTTCTGCCATGAGCAGGTGGACTCAACACCATACTTCAATGACTGCGTGTTTGATGTTTGTCTGTCTGGAAATGGGGACCAAGATCTTCTGTGCAGGGCCATTCAAGCATATGTCAGTGCCTGTCAATCTGCTAATGTTCAAATCTACCCCTGGAGACAGAACACCACCTGCAGTAAGTCAGCTGCTCAGCTGCTCAGCTGGTAGTGTTGCACAGGTTTATTGACTGAAACACTTGGCTTTAACCATTTCTTTCTCTCCTCACCCATTTAGGACTGGACTGTCCAGCCAACAGCCATTACGAACTGTGTGGTACTGACTGTGGCCACACTTGTGCCAGCAGCATTGATGCCACCTGTGAGCGAGTTTGCTCTGAGGGATGTTTCTGTGATGAAGGGTTCCTCAGGAGTGGGACATCATGTGTCCCTGTGGAAAGCTGTGGCTGCCTGTATGATGGTTTCTACTATAATGTAAGTCATATAACAAGCATTTAGTAGAAGACTACATGTGTATGCTTGAAAATGTAGTTTTGATGTTTTTTCTTTCATTGAGTATTGCTACTAATATTATTATGCCAACAGCTTATGTA
Organism: Selene dorsalis; assembly: GCA_900303245.1. Taxonomy (NCBI): domain Eukaryota; kingdom Metazoa; phylum Chordata; class Actinopteri; order Carangiformes; family Carangidae; genus Selene; species Selene dorsalis. The sequence continues at coordinate 39,819 of OMNW01009032.1, forward strand.
AAATGTTACTCTCATTGGCATGCGGTGACTTTTACAGAACAATCAATATTGTAATTTTTTACGGATCCATCTTTCACCTGCTCCAGGCTGGGGAGTCCTTCTGGACAGATGGCTGCTCTCAGCGATGTGATTGTTACGCCCCCAATGACCTGCGCTGCACTGCTACATCTTGCACTTCTACCCAAGAGTGCACCATCAGAAATGGCCAACTGGGCTGTTTTGATCCAATGTCTACCTGCACCGTGTGGGGGGACCCACACTACATCACCTTTGATGGGGCGCTGGCTCATTTTCAGGGCACGTGCTCTTACATCATCACTGAGAGTGTGAGCCATCGTGCCAATGAAATCCAGTTTCGAGTAGTAGCCACTAATAATCACCGTGGCAACAACCATGTCTCATTTGTGTCAGCAGTGGATGTACACCTCTCAAATCAAACAGAGAGTGTGCACATAAGGATTGGACCAAACAAAAGAGTAACGGTAAAGACAATGACCATCTGCTGTTACAACAATTAACAACATGGTAACAACAAGTGCCTTCTCACTAACTCTAACTGTAACTCTAACCTCTAATCTCTCACCCCATCAGGTAAATGGGAGCGAGGTGTCTCTTCCCACCACGACAAGCACCTTAGCTCAGGTTGAACGGCAGGGAAGCTATATAGTGGTGGATGCCGTTAACCTGATTGTCCAGTTTGATGGCCGCAGTACCTTACTGGTCAGACTCGCCCAACACTGTCGGAACAGAGTTGCTGGGATGTGTGGGAACTTCAACAGTGATCCTGCAGATGACAAAGTGCTACCTAATGGTACACTGGCACAAAATGACAATGAGTTTGGACACAGCTGGAAGGCACCCACAAGCCAATCAGGGTGAGTTGAGTGGTCTGCGGTCAACTGAAAACCTTTGAGTACACATTGCAAAGTTTTCTTCAGCTTCATCATCACATGACCACAAGTCCCTTGAGAACAATTCTAGAGAAAACAATGTGGCAATGTAAAAAAAGTCAAAGTTGCCTTAAGTGTTGAATGTGTAATTTCTTTTCCAGATGTGGTTCCACAGATGAGGATAGTGGTGGATTGGACAGCTGCACCTTTATAGAAGAATACTCTGAGCTCTGCAGTGTGATCACCAACACCAGTGGCCCATTCAGTGACTGTCACTTGCACTCGGATCCGCAGCCATTTTTCACGTCCTGTGTCTATGATCTCTGCCTCTACACGCCAGCCAATGGCATGCTGTGTTCTACCATCTCAGCCTATGAGAGATCCTGCTCAGTTCAGGGGTTGAACATCCTTGACTGGCGCTCAGCTTTACATTGTGGTATTTGTGCACTGCATTAATTGATGGTCAAAATAATAACTGGGGAAAGGGTTAATAGAGCTAGCCATTTATCCTACATTTACTTGTCTAAGTTTCATCACTTCCCCCATTCTCTCCACAGCTGAGACTGACCCCTGTGAAGAACTGAACTGCACAGAGAATGAGTGGTGTGGGGAGAAGGACGGTGTGTACGGCTGCTTCTGTGATGAACACCACCATCGGCCTAACAATGAGAGCTACGGTGAGGGCAACTTGATGTCTTAGGTTTAGGGTTGTACTGAAGCGCCAATGCTGACATGCTGATTAATGGGGTTTTGAATTCAATTCTATGTTTCTCTTATAGACTCATCCATCACTTGTGCCAGTAGTTCTGGCACCATGTCTGTTTCACGCTGCCAGCTGTTTGAAGCTGGCTTCCACTCAAGCGCCCTCCATCTCACAGAAGACTCCTGCAAAGGCACACTCCAGGATGGACGACTGCTGTTCCACTTTAACAATGATGACCAGATCTGTGGGACAGTTCTCAGGGTACAGTCCATGAAATTATAATACCATCGGAGCTGTCAGAAAAAGATTTTAGATGATGAGGTGATGATCATCTTTGTCTTTTCAATTTTCAGAGCAATGGAACCCATTTCATCTATGAGAACATGATCCAGGGTGATGTGGACCCTCATGATGGTCTAATCAGTCGCCAAAGGGACATCCACCTGCGTTTCTGCTGTGAATTCCCTCTGACTCAGGCTGTGTCTATGTCTGTGGGCATCAACCCCGTGGAGAGGTGATGAAACCATCTACTTAACATGTTTTACTTGACCAAATCCATTAGTCAGTATTTCCTAACCATACTACATCTAAATTCCCATTTTCTTTCTCAAGTGAGGTCCATTATGTGTTGTTTTTTTTATCAGCATTGTGAGGAGGAAGCTTCCATCTGGCCGTGGACAATATCATATAAGAATGATCCCCTACCAGGATGCTGGCTTCCACTTCCCACTGAGCAGTGACAGCAACATAGAAATGGAAATAGACCAGAGGTTGTATGTGGAGGTGCGGACAGAAGGAATTGATGGACGACAGATCGCCACCAATCTGGACTCTTGTTGGGCTACACCAGTCAACAATGTGAACTACCCTGTCCGCTGGGATCTCATTACTGCAGAGTAAATGAGCTGCTGCAACGACACTTTGTCTTCACATTGATTTTTGACCCAAAGTCTGAAAAACAGAACATCACAATGTATCCTCTACCACCTGCCCTGTCCTCCAGGTGTCCTAATCCAGCAGATGGTACAGTAGAAATGGTTCAGAATGGCATCTCCACTATGGCCAGATTCTCCTTCAGGATGTTCACCTTCACCAACTTCACATCCATCTACCTGCACTGCCAAGTCCACCTGTGTATTCTGAGTAACAACAACTGCACAGCTGTATGTACTACTGTTTGTGTGTGTCTTTGTTAGATTAACAGGTTATCTACAGATACATCAGAAAAAGACTCTGTTGTTGTTTCCCTGCAGCACTGCTTCCCAGGTCACTACAGACGAGTTGAGAGGGATGTATCCTATCATGACACCTCCTCCATCTCACTAGGACCATTAATGCTGAACCGAAGGAGCAGTAAGAAATCTTTCTATTTCCTTACCTTTTCCTGTTCTTGTAGATGACATGCATCTTGTTCAGTTCATCTTTAACAAACCTTACTTCTTCCCTTGCAGGTAAAATGATGCAGCTAAGCAGTGCTCCAGGCCAGATGACCTCCCAGGTGACCCTGCTAGTCAGTCTGCTATTCAGTCTGCTGACTGCCATAATTCTGGTCTAAGGAGAACAAAGATGATTCAAACATACATCAGAAGTCAACATATGATGTATGCTTTTATACTGTATTCTGTGTGAGAGGTACTGTCCTGGTGATTTTTGCATCAGTAGTAAGTAATTCTGCTTTACAGCAGTAGGGGGCATTGGTGTCCACCTTGCTAAATTTGAAATCTCTTCTGAATTCACTGTATTTGATGTAATTGGTCAAATCATTAGTTTCTTTGTAGTAAATCTTGTGAAATTTTGGCTATATACAGTGCTGCACTTAGATATTTACAATCATCAAACTAATTTCAATATTAGAGAAAGGTGACCGTAAACATTTAAGTGTGACAAATATGCACTAAAAAAGAAGGGGGCAAATACTTCTTCACATCGCTGTATATACCGGTATAAGTCAACATGTAGTCTATAGTGACATTCACAAAGGGCTATACAAATAATTTGTTTCCTACTAAGTTTTGTACATAGACGTTTTAAAATTATCAGTAATCAATAATAGTTAGGTACTACTTCCTCTTATTCTCTCTCTCATTATGTGTGTTTGAGATTATTCTGGAAATTGTCATATAAGGTAAATAATCATGGGTTATGAACTTGATTTGAAAATAAATATTTTTGAATTCTATAAATACAGAGTAAAGAATTTGACATTTTAAATCTCCAACCTTGTCTTACAAACATTCAGGAATAGTAATGGTGCATAGATGAGAGTTATATTTTGAAATGAAAAGGACTTTTGAAAAGTCTTGTTGTGGTATTTTTTCTCTCCAACATTAGAGGGCAGCATTAGATCAAATGTTCAACACACGCTGATGACCTCCGCTCACCTCCTAGTATTCACTCTGATATTTATCAGTCGTATCATCAGGGCTTTTTTCTGTGATGTTAACTATCAAGGTGGCATGGTGGTGCAGTGATTATCACTCTTGCTGCTCAGTGAAAAGGGTTCTGGGATTGATTCCTGGGCCTGTGAAATTATCAGAAATAATGATGTTTAATGAAGATTACCTAAGGACTCCAGTGTTGACTGTTATTTTTGTCTTTCTGCTGCTTTATCTTTTTTCTTTATCACTTTTTCCTTGAAATTGCATAGAAGCATTTAGAAAGTACACGAGTGAAAAATGCTCTGCTATCACAGTATGTTTCTGGACAGGAAACATACTGTAAATGTTACAATGACCACAATCCATAGCATGAATACAAGATGGTTCTCATTTGACATGAAAGAACCTGTCAGTGATACAACAGGTCAGGTTTCTGTCTTTTGTCCTGAACCTCCTTTGTTGGTCCGAGTGTGGAGACCGACAGAGTCGATATTTCCCGTGTTCTCTTTGGGGGTGAAATTTATCATTGTCAGTTAGTATGTCCTCGGCAGTATGGGATCAAACCTTCACTAGACATAACACCACTTACCACACACCCACAACATGTAATTTGTCATTGGTGCAATAGTACAGTACAGACACTTCAAAGAGATGCAGTAAGTCCAATACCACATGAGAAAATACACAGACTCTCCACTCCACTGCTGACACATTCAGGTATGTTATGTGGAGATTAAGTAACGGATCATATTCCACAACTTCAATGTGCACACTCTTATTAATTAGCAGATGTTGGGAGAAAACATTGCAATAATACCAATGCAATCCCCTTAATGTGCCCCTGACACTACACTACACTTTGACCTAAACCTTGGTAATTGAAGACAGTGAAAACTGTAAACAAAACAATACAGAATATCCAGCACCTGTGTTTTTAAATTGAATAGCTCAAAACATGAAGTTACATCACCACATGTAGTAACAATGACTCCTGGAGTTTGTTTTTTAGACTGAGCATGTATGCCTGTGGCAGAGTTTGACCTTTTGATGTCAGTTTTTGAAGTAGTTCTGGTTAGCTTTCAGACTTGGGTTTGGTGCTGGTAGGTTATAATTCTGTTGTGCTGCCAGGTGGGTGCCATGTTCTGAAACTGTCTTGTGATTCTGCATGAGCTGGAGGTTGTACGGGTGGGACTGGTAATGGTGGAGAGGTAGACTGATTCTGGTCAATTTGGGGCTGACTGAAAATATTCACTACTATATTGCAGACTAAACTTTTCTGATGCAGATTTTTTTTTTTTTTTTTACAATATGGCATGCATTTCTACAGCATCTTCCAACACGAGTACCTCCCTGATGGCTGCGCATCTGCTTCAGAGTTAGCGTTAGAACTTCCAACTCTGTGTCTATTCTGGCTGTTTCCAACTGACTTTGATCCTCTCTGGTTATCCTTTCTGCTTGTCTAGCATCCTTTACCAACAGCTCTGGCTGGCATATGATGCTCTTACCTTAGCACCTTCCGCTTTAGCTCTGGTGCAAGCTGCACTTGATGTCATTTTGCTCT
>OMNW01009032.1:45370-64121 GCA_900303245.1 Selene dorsalis
CTGTTAGCACTTGACACTGACGACTTGTTGTTTGTTGCCATCTTGAACACTTCGAACACTGGGATGTCGGAATTATGACCTGGGACCAGAATTTTACTCCCAAGTTCAAAGGTATAATATGTCCTGCTAAAATGGATGAGGCCTTTAAATCCATTTCTAATTGCTCTCTCTCTCACTCTCTTTCTCTCTCTCTCTCTTTTTTTTTTTACTTTTTAAACTCAAAAATTAAATCAAATCAAGTAAATGCAGTTCCTGAAGCTCTTGTCTCACCTTTTTGAATCCAGCCTCGTATGTCAGATCTAAGAGCATCCATATGTGGCGAGTCGTACTTTCATTCATAAACTGCTGACATACAATCACTTTATCATTCTCTTCTTGATGCAGAGAGTTACTAAGTGAACCTCCTTAAGTGATGGTTTAAAGAAAACTAAGTGGTAGGCTTCATGTCTTTGAATGGAGGCTCCACTCAGCGTTTTCTTTTGTTTTGGTTTAAATCATGTTATCTGCGTCATCCTTGCCAGTATCCAATTTCCTGGCGATGATTCTCCACCATGCAGTTTCCAGGCATCTTGAATACTCATCCCAGTGCCACAACAGGGGAGTCTGTAGCCTCAGGAAGGAAGGAAGGAGGGGGACAGAATGAAGGGAGACAGGGAAATGGTTGTGGTTGGGAACAAGAAGGAAATATGAGTGACAGCTTGTTGACTTTTACAAGATGTTGCAGGCTTAGTTGGTTAAATTGGATTCCCTCCTAAAGTCCCCAGTGTGGTGTGCTGGAGGGGTCAGAGAAGGTCCCATCTGATGTTTGACCTCTCCACACGCTGCCCCTCATGTCAGCAGCAGTGACCACTACACACTGCAGCTCACAGTATAATTACATCTGAACTTAGTCCATTTGTGCAAGACTCCAGCCTCTGGGATTCTTCATGAAGATAATATTGATATGAAACAAGTTTTAATGAATAGAAGTTTCACTTTGTGGTTTGGAAAGAAAGGCTGTATTAGCCACTATTCAACAAATCTTATTTCCCATTAGGAATTCGTCCAACATCCCAACTATACACTGAGCGTATTTCCTGCAAAGACATGATGATGTTATGAGGATTGATGTGGACTTGTGTAGGGCACTGTCACTAAAAACTAAGGAAACAGGACTGTAAACAAACAGAAGTACATTTTTTAAAAGTCAAACAAATTGCAAGTTAAACGAGGATGAAACATTGTTCCTGATAAGTTATGTTGGGTGAACAAGGACTTGGATAAAAATGTATATGTTTTTTTTTCAATTGTGCTGATAGTTTAACCCCTTGAAGCCTGAATTATCAAATCACTGACAGAAAATTCAAATTCTTTGAAACTGGAGTCTTCATAGGACCTTTTGACAAACAATGTGGAAAAAAAAAGAAAATAGCAATTTGCATATATTTAATTTGACACACTTGATATATCCAGCATTTCTAAAATGTGTTGGTTCTGTCCTCTCTGAAGAGACATTCACAGGAAAATGTTTTCTTTTAACTTTTCTTGTTGCTCACGAGGCCTTTTGTTTTGATAGGGCTGCACTTGATAGTGACAAATCCAGCCATCTACAGTTTCTGTCAAGAGTAATTAGATTTCCCTGGTGAATTCTATACTCCTGAGAAGCCGAGCAGTCAGGGGGACTGTAGCTGCAACCTAAGAAGTCATGAAATTGACTCAGCAAACCATGTGCGAAAAATCAGCACTTCGTAAAGTGAAATATACGTGATGTACCATGACTTAAGCCATGCTGCGTTCTTCATGGGCTTTCTGTGACACCTTTACTGTCCTGAAATTTACATCTCACAAGCATGAAATTTATGTTTTCCAAACAGTATAAAAGTGTATTTCTGCATCGTTAAACTAATGTGAACCAGTCAAAGTGAAAAAAAAAAATAAAAGTCTAATCATTATTGAGCCTCTTGTAGGTAAAATAACGATTACGTTATATGTGGTCATTCTTATACTGTACATTAGTCCACTTCATAAAAATCCATTACAATATAACTGTGATAATTGTGAATTACGTTGTCTGTGACACGCTGTTTCCATCAGCCGTCCATTTGAAATATTAGATAAGAGGTTTACCAGAGGGCTTCCTCTCGCCATCTGGTTCTGCTGTCAACCCAGGACTGCTTCCTATAGTCCTCAGATCTACTGTACATCTTTTTGACTCCTCAAAGATTTGTAACGTCTTTTAAAAAGCATCCGGGCATATTGCTTCTTTTTGTGCCTGTGTGTGTTTCCCCCTCAAAATATTCTCATCTGATAGTGCTATATCAGAAAGTGTTATAACCTTAACATCCAGGAACGCTCTTACTTGAAGTTCTTACATGTTGCACTCTTTCTGTTTCATGCTTCATGCTATTTCAGGTTTTACATCCTTATCACTATAAAATTCGTACCTCAGTTAGGCATAAAGGTTAATATGCATGTGCAGAGAGAAAAATAACATCTCATTTCCAGCTTTCAAGTAATACAGTCAGACATTTACTTTTGTAAGTATTTTCAATTTACTTAAAATGCTTTTAGCTAATTTGCCAACATACACTAATTACATTTATCCAAGGAATTAGAAGGGCAGAGGTTGATGGAGTGAGCGATGGACTGGATGAAGGATAATGACGACCCTTCTGCTTTCCTTTTCCACTGTGTCACCATATTCTCTTTCCTCCACCCCACCCCACCCCACATCACTACCACCACCACCACCACCACTTCACTCCCTCCAACAGTGACCATGGGCTGTTTATCGACTGGCTTCTTCTTCCTGTTTGTGGTACTAAGAGGATGAAATTAGATCTGCATCGGCGAGGATTTGAGATAAATTGGGCAGCAGATCGGTCCTAACTTGATTTCCTCTTGGCTTCTGAAGGGGTAAGAGGCTGATAGTTCCTCATGATGCAGCAGAAAGGAGCAACACCAGATTGACAAGCAGGGGGTGACTGTGGGTCTGTTGGGTGCTGCATTTAACCCTAACTCTAACCTGAATGCTTCAAATTAGAAGACATATATTGGGATGAGACCAGCTTTTGTGTAGGTAAAAAGTTAGCATTTGACACTGTTAATAGTCAAACATGATGTCCTAACACGACTGGGGAAAGGACATTGCTACTTTTGCCATGGTTAGATATTATCTACATTTTGTCCATGCAACTGTATATAAGCCCTCTTCATTGGCTGCATGCTATCCTCCATGCAGCCCCTGTGCTTTGGCCCAAATGGCAGTAGTACACTGGGGTAATCAGCCGCTCCCATTACAACTCCCAGGGGAGGGGGAGGTTTGCTCCTTAGCTTCTTTGTCCGATTGGAGTCGGGGTGTGGATCTCGTTCTTTTCACTGTCCCACTTTGATCTGACTCCAATCCCTGACAGTTGATACCGTGGCTGAACCTGACACTCGGTGTTGCCTCTGTAGAAATCTGGAATAGGAAGAGGAGAATGAGATTGAGAAGAGCAGGGCTGAATGCCAGAGTATCTGTTGTTTTGTGTGCCAGACAGACATGGTGACCCCTCTTGGTTAAACTCAGCCACAGAGGTCACGGGCTGTACATGAGGAGGAGGAAGACCCTGAGGGTAAACAAGTGTCTCTTAATGTCCTGCATCATCTGCATTATCAAAGCCAGGCCTGCTGTTGCTAAGATGGGGAAATGTAAAAATCCAGATGAGACAAATAACATACATTGCTCCCCGGAGATTTTTCAAAAAATCCAGAAGAGGACTTCAGCAGGTTGTTTTAGAAATGAGTGGGCTGTAGTATCGCGCATTTGTTACTCATGCTTGCAAATGTAAAGGGACCTTTAGTTTGTCCGTAATGAAAGCTCAGTTCTTGGTTGTCAAAGGACAAGTCTAAAGTTACTGTTGTACATTTACTCTCCACTTTGAGCTAAATCGTGAAATTGATTGCATAATAAAAGATTACAAAGTCTTTATTGTCACTGTACAGTAAAAATCAGAGAGTTTCTGCTGATCAGAACAGACAGTACCAACATCTACTCTGCACACATCTCTGCAGCAGACGTCTTATGAACCAAGTGTTCATAAGACCCCAGAAGAAATGTCAGTGACGTGTTTTGAGCTTTCTCACCACTTTGTTCCAGATCTTATTTCTCCATCTCTGACAACTGTATTTTACCTGAAGGGACGTTTCAGAATGAATCCATAGACTGTATGATGAATCTTGCACAGGTGCTACAGATGGGCCCCACCAGTATTAGCAGAAAAACTCTCTCATTGCTTGAGTGGTAAAGAGCCATCAGCAATCTGAGCCTTGCTGGATTAGATTGAGAGGAAAATATTTTAAACTAAGATCCCTTGGGATTCACAGAGGTGTTCATGGCCATTTGTTCCCTGTATTTTTGTGTTAAATCTGCTGTCTTTCTGCCATTCATCCAATAAGGTGTGCATTTGTGTCTTTGTGTCTATGCTTAACTAAGCTTAACAAGCACCTGTGAGGTGTTTGGGGATGGCTTTGCTCTTTGCTCATGTTTTCTGAGAAATACTTAAACTCTCAATTCACAAGAATCCTCAGCTCACATACATGACACAGACAAGCTGCAACACATTCAGCCTCAGGTCAGCTCAGAGCTGATGACTGTTGACCGATGTGCCCCAGTCTGCCATCACCAATCATGAACATACCTGAACAATTGAGTAGAAAGAACCTGAATAGTACATATGTGGGATTCTTGACTCCCTGTAAAGTCACACAATATTCAGGACTTTCATGTGCTGTCCAGAATTTAAACATTTTTTTTAACTGAATGAATGCCGTATCACTTTTGCATCATTCCACAAGAAATGTTGGCATCTCTAGGACAGTGGTTTCTTATTCCATGCTATTGGAAAAACAATCTCTTACCATGATATCAGTGTCTTCATTGGATGAAAAAATTACAGGGACTAGACAAGTACTAAACCCACGGGCTCTTTCTCTGTCTTCTCTGTGTCTAGATAGATGTGGGGAAGCCTCATGTCACACTAGAGAGCCATATTATCTTTTCGAGTACAATAATCTGCTCCCCTGTCTTCTTCTACATCCATGGTGCAACATTACATCACTCCTTTATTTAGAGGAGATATCAATGTGACATCATGACCATCATTCTATACCTGCATTCACTGCAGAGCCGGGTGGCTCGGATTGAAACTCAACGCCACCGCTCATCTTTGGCTATTCTGAAGGCTAATCAGATTTCATGAGGCAGAGTACGTAGACAGAGTTCCAGTTTCCTGTGTGTTCAGTGCAGAAAACACACTCCAGATACCAGACATGGTGGAGGTCTCACAAGTAACAGTCTTGGAGAGACTAGCTTGTTGGCTTAGTATGGTAAAAACCAAGACCAGGACTAATAGGGCATAATGGGCACCTGCCCAAGGGCCCAAGACCTGCGGGGTCTAGAGCAGACTTGATATGATATAAGTGACAGTCCATTAAGCCCTGGCCCTCTTAGTTAATATTGCTGTCCTCAGTACTGTTTTAGAAAAGACGAGTTTGTCAGACAGAGGTTGAGAACTCTTTTCTTGGCATCAGTTACCAGTTTTCTTGAAATGACACCAAACTGTCACTTTACTGGCTAATGTTTGCAGCTTGACTTCAAATCACTGTTTTCATTAGATTTTTCATACCTTCAGATAATTTACTCTAAATCAAACGCTGTAAAAGTGATCTGTCCATGTGTATATCAGGGAAAAAGTTTTTGCTCTGTCACAATAGTATGTTTCACTGTTTATGTCTCTGGAGATTGTTTTTTTTTTTTTTTGGATCGACTTTGGCAAACGCGACACTGTCAGATCATGACTTCACTGCAACATACCAAAACACTGACCTAGTTTCATTTTGGCTGGATGTGTAACTAAAACCTCTTTAACCTTTAGCGTAATGCAGGGATCCAGGTTTAACTTTAACAGCATTTGTAAGAGCAGAATGTGTTTATCATACATTTAAGCATCAAAGCTAACTACACCATCAAATAATGATGTCATTATGAGCAGGAACTGTTGTGCACTGAGTTCTTGGAGATTTGTACAATTCATTTTTGATGCAGCCAGCCTCCTTTATTGACACCTGACAGACTCCATTCTGCAGTGTATGCAGCTGCTCTTGTTCTTAGCATGTGCTTAAAATTACCACCCCCATCCCCTCCTCCCCCCACCCATGGTATGATTTTCTAATACAGGACCTGAAACGCTAACAAGGCTAAATATAAAACATTTCATGTTAAGTGGTTACAGGGTTTCAAAGCCAGTCTCCTTTGACACGTGTTTGAAACCTACAGCTGGCTCAGAGTATCAGTGTCATTCAAGCAGTATGTTTGTACCTCTAGGTGAAGATCAGGCTTTGGAGGTATCTCGGCTGTCTTGGTACAATTGTTACTGTGCTGTAGATCTTTTTTCTGTTATGACATGAAGGCTCTGTTGGCTCAGTGACTCACTTGTCAGGACAGGCTAACAAAGGAATCAAAGGGAGGAGGCACAGTATGTACAAACTATTCACATGAGCATGTGATGAAGGAAGCCGACATTTCGAACAACATGCTCAGCCTATGGTTGACGTTTGTTATTGTCGTGACAAATAGACAGATTTCCTTACTTTCCGTTGTGTAGTTGAATATATAATACAGCACCTGGTATGCAGACAGGCGACATAAATAGAAACAGGGAATATATGTGGTTTCATAAAATGCAATTAAACCAATAAAGTCATAATGGCATTTCCCCCCCGAAACAGCCCATGACAAACAAATAAATTCTTCTCTCTTCACCACAGAGCCACTGGGTGGAATTTCTCAGCAATTACGAGCTTCTGAAAGACGCTGTCAGTGTTCCCTATATTGTCGCCTGCTGTTAAACATGTTAAAGCTTGGTCATATCTGAAGGTGGAAATGAATGCAGATGAGTGGAAGCTATGACTCTCCAGAGCACATTCATGTCATTAAGCTTTAATTGCCTGGATTAAGGCCGCAGATGTTTTACAGCCTTCATCCAATTAAGATATAGCTTCTTTTTAAAAAATGCCTTTACTATTTGATCACTTTGAATGAACTAAAAACATTTGAATGTCATTTACGTTTCATGACTTCTGATCATTTTTGAGGCCAGAGATTGATTTGGCACAATGCAGAAAAATAACCGACAAAATCCAGATCAGATTCACAGTGAGAACTAAGACACATGGAATAATGTTGTGCCGTCTTTATAGAGGAGAGACGAGGTAGGAAAGGACAGGAGGAGGAATAGTATAATAGACTGATGTAGAAGGAGGTGAAAAATGGCTCTATTATAAGCCTAATAGAATTTCCTTTGGCCCCAGAGGGAAACAGAATGGACTCTCCCTCTTTCCCACTTTGCCTCTATCCTCCCATCCCTCCATTTGCCTGGACCAGAGATATAATTTCATCACTCTTCACTTAATTGTGTGCGATGCTGGCAGAGGCTCACTCTCTGTTCCAGCAAACAGTGGCAGGTGGGAGAGGAGGAAGAGGAGCAGAATAATACAACAGAAACCACATCACTTCATTTTTATAGATGGACAGCTTGTAAAAGCGATGGGTTACGTGGTCCCCCCTGAGCAGCAAAGTGTAAACACAGCAGAACACTGAGTGGGCTCTCTGAGAAACACTGTCACACGGGATAGACTGCAGATTGATAGTGGATATTTGTGTTTTTCCTAAAATACAACACTAATACAACAATCATTTTAAATTAATATGCTTCCTAGGCAAGAGATAACACAGTAAAAAGCACTTAATGTAGTGTTTTGATGAAAATGACAAGTGAAAAGTTCATGTTTTAGTTCAGATCTGACATTTTCCGTTTCAGTTGTTTACTGATTTATCACAGATACTACCATGTCAAAGCAACCATTAGAAGAACAACACAGATAAAAATGTCATTTTGGTCGTTCTTGTGATAAATGACAATAATTGCACAGGGGGAACCCTCCTTGTCCGTGTATTTGTAGGAAGGATAAAACTTTGTAAATGATCAGTATCGGTAAATAGATTTCAGGTGCATAATTGCTGGAAGAGATGCTGCCATATTAGGTTGTTTTTAGTTAGATTTCAAAAGTCATGGTCAAAATCAAAGCAGAGCCGCTTTAAGAAGAGTGGTTTGCATCAAGAGATCCATCAATGTGCTAGTGAATGGTTTCTCAATTATCTGTACTTACCTCCATTAACAGTTTTTCTCTCCTGCACTCACTGGAGACACATCTTTCCCAGCTATGTTTTATCCTCATCATAAATTGTTTCTGAACCTATTTGCAGCATTAGGAAGATTGCATTTCAATCCCATATGATACATTCTCTCATGTATTGTTTACAAAACAGGATACAAATTGAAACTGACCATAAAATTCATGTTTGTTTGAATCCAGGAGAAAGACAAGATACCTGCTCCTCCTCTGGTACCTTTTCAGATGCTGACCTTTGACTTGGCAGATCAGTCACGTCTTCCCTACTCTCCCGTACAGCAACACCGTTTGGCCGTGTTCTGCGTTTGATCTCCTGTCACAGTCAGACACCGCGACCGAAGAGAACACGTGTGCCTTCGTCTGAATGACCTGCAGACTCGCTACAGTCGGTCGTCCATCATGGTAAGTGTCCACTCAGCTCCTCAGAGAGATTTTTTTCTCCCCTGCTCGTAAAGATGAAGATGCTTCTGACCTCTGACCTCCTCTCAGGTATTGCCTTTTTAAGAACACTGTACCAACTTGTATGGTATGAGGTTAAAGACATATGGAGGCTTGAAGTTAGGGGATGATTTTTAGGGTTAGGGTTAGAGTTGGCCTTTATGATTAGGGTTAGGGTTAATATTCATTAGTCAGATCAAGTTGATTATTGTAATCTGTCTTCATGATTTTGGAACTTTTTGATATTTTTTATCATTGTGAGCTATTGAGAACCGTTCATCCCCTTTCCAGTATTTGTACTGTGTTGACTGTAGCATCATAATTACCATGCTAAGTGAGAGTGCTATCAAGATACTTCACTCTTGGTTTCTCCATTCTAATTAAACCAGGGTTTTATTTCCTCTGAGACGTGAAGTATGATTGCATGTGTTGCTATGTTATTCTGCCTTAGACCTGTGGAAAGGTCTTTTCATGGTAAAGGTTTCACAGCCTCACATTTCTGGACAGTCCTCAGGGAGTCCTGTTTCCTTGTTCTCACCTTATCCCAGTGGTGATTTGTCAAGTGGGTAAACATGTTATTCTGAGACCACACTGCCCGTCATAAACTTCACCATAACAGGTTGTAAATTGGCTAAATTAACTGTGCAGTGCACAAAAATCATCACTGATTGTTTTTCCTCTCCTTTAATCGAGTTGGATATTTGGTAGTATTTGTTTTATGAATTCTGAATAACTATCTTCTTTTTTATTTTTAATGAAGTGTTGTAAAACACCTTTATCTTTTGAGATCTTGCCTTAAAAATAAAATTGATTTATTTAATAATCATCAATTTAGCTTTCTGCAACCGAATAATTTAAATACTTGAACCTGTACTGTGGTTGAATTAACATTAAAATATATCTACATCCAAGTTTTCACCACATGAGGAAGCAGATTTTCTAACAGAAGTGTTAGAGATACTATCAATTTCCTATTCACACATAAACACTGATTTTAAGTGATGTGGACAACTGGAGTCACTAAATGAGCACAACTTATTCTCTCTCTCTCTCTCTCTTAAACATGCATCCAAAACTGGTCACCTAAACCCAACATGGCCTATCCTCTTTCATGACCACATGTCACTCTTGCACACATGGTTCCCTTCACACATCAAACATTCCTCACTAATGACTCACTGGAGGTTAGCAGCAGTTAGGTGGGGAATGTGTTTTCCATTTGGACCTCGGTTCACTTAGAAACTGATCCAGTGCACCCAGACCGGGTCAGAACCCGTTGATGCCATTCCTGATCTGAATAAGCAAAAACAGATCCGGTCAGGAGCCAGTAGCCAGGTTAAAGCCTGGTTGATTAATTACATCAAGTTTAATTAGACTGGGAGCAAAGTGGAGCAGGCCTCAGCTTTTAAGTTCTTTAATGACATCATTTTTGACAATTTAATGTGTGTACTTTGTTGTGTTAAATGCCACATTGCATCTTTGCATGCTTTGTATAAATAACATTTACTTTACTTAAATCATTTGGCAGATGCTTTTATCCCAAACGTGGGACAACACTGAAGCCCCGGTGCAGGAGGAGACCTTAGTGTAAGTAAGTACTGTAAATCCATTCAATAAACATGGCCTGTCTGTGCTGTCTTAGCTTATCTTCTGTAAAAATCTCTAGATGTCCTTCACAATTTGTCAAGCACATGTATAATTTCCACTGAAAAAACCCTAATCCACCCTTCAACCATGATTTATGTGATAATAATCTATCATAATATTTTCACACTGCCACCGTGTTAAGCCCACAGTGACATAAAAATATGAGACCAGTGGGAACCTATGTGATAACACGTGTCATTTCACGCACCATTACTTTGCCATATCACTCACCACAGTAAGTCTAATTGTGTTGACAGTGTGTTGGTATCTGCAGTATTATGACAGTGTTGTGTTGCCTTTGCTACACTGACCACACACAAACTACCATAATTCATGCAGTTAGTTTGATGAAACCAATGCACTAAGACATCCTACACTGCCCTATTTTCACTGCCCCAGTCCCTCTTCCAGTGCTCCTTGTGCTGCAACTGTTGAAGCCTCCAGTAATCAGTCTGTCTCACTTGGCTTGGATTACATGTCAGAAGGACTTTATGATGGCGCTTGAGGAAAAGGCACAGGCCTCCTCCTTCCTGAGGGCAGAATACAAAAGAATCCAGGCTTGCTCCAAGACCAAACCATACTGGGACCGTGTAGGAGCATGCAAGTACAGTACTGTATGTAGATTATGTGAATGTGAGTTTATCAATGAAAAACATGTGAAAAATATATAGATGAAACAATAAATTGCGACATAGGTTAAGAAATTATTAAAAACACCTGCGAAATGTTTCACCATTCATTTTGTCCACACTTATTGGAGTTCATTTTAATCTAATTATAGAATACACCTCCTTGCCAAAGTCTTTCATAGTGTTGCATTTTATTACATGACACTTTTCATAATGCGTCCTTTTTCTGCCCATTTGCTAAAGCAACACTATGAACTCCAACAAAACTGAACTATTAAATGACATGTCATGATGAAAAGTATTAATAGGTTATGCCACTATTCATTCATTCATTTATTCAATTCCTAATATTGTAAAACAACTGCATGCTCTCTTTAGGTTTGTGTGTGCATTGCTGGATCAATACAGAGCATAAGTGCATTTAAGAGCTTTATTAGTGGTTTTACTACTTGTCTGCTGTAGGAATTTAGCAAATTCACATTAAGTATAGTACAGTATATGTATTAGTATACAAGAAACATACAGTATTTCTCTCTACAATTCAGTCCTGGTGCACAGTCAGTCTTGGTCAGTAAGAGCTACATTACCAGGGCTTTCTTTTTTTTTTCTTTTTTTTTTCCAAACCTCATCCTGCAATGTCTCGTAGCTCCTCCTCTCCAACCTCCAACCACCATGTACAAGATTACATTGTTACCCTCAAGTGCAATACCATGACATGTTCACCTTCAGTTGGGTTGTCTGTTCAAGCAATTCAATTTCCAATCAGTTTAAGTCTCTAATATCTATCAAAGCAAACAAATACTGGAAGGTTGTTCTGTGGAGACGGATCATATTGAACACAAGCATCAAGCCAAAAAATAGCTTCATTAGTTGTCAAAGTGGAAAGTGTTTCCCTCTGGCTTCTTGCTTAACAAACTTATCAGTGTATCAAGGCCATTTCAAGTCATTTCAAGACAGTTTTATGCAACATTTTGATAATTAATTCTGCTTTGGTCATATTCTTTTCACATTCATAGCCGTGACCCAGGAATCTTTAATCCACAGATTAGAATTTAAACCCACTTTCAGGTAAGTAACAATATCCTTTCAGCTTCTTACTCTACATGCAACATGTTCCTCAAGTCAAAACCTCTTGGGGGGAAACACACTTCATGAAGTCGGTTGTATACTGCAGACCGGTCTACGGTGCAGCTTTTATATTTCAAACTTACTGTTGAAATACTTCTACATTTCTGCTCATATGAGGTGCGTTTGATTTACGGACACAGTCATGACATTTTAGGAAACTGCTGATTGATAGCACTTTTTATATTTGTCATTGTCAGTGGTCAGTTAACTTGGTATAAAGACTGGAAACTCGTGTAAACAGATTGCAACCAAAGGTAACAGCATTAATAGTCTAGTTCATAAGTACCAGCGTTTCTATTTATTTATTTATTTTTTACAGATTTAAAGGTGCTATAAGACAGATTTTTTATATGTTTATTACCTTTCGACAGAGCCAAGTAAACAGCTTCCTTCTGTTTTCAGTCATGCTAACCTAAGCTGCTGGATGTAGCTTAATTTATCAGACCAGTCTTAGGGCACACATCAATCAGCAAAAGAGTCAGTGAGTGTGTTCTGATTGGGTATTTAAATCTGTTTTTTTTTTTGTTTTGTTTTTTTAACTTTTCCTATTTATGTCCAGCCTTAATGACACAATACCTTAATACACATGATGGTAAATAATTTGCAAATTGCACCAAACACCTCACAAAGGTCCTTTCCCTTTGCTCTTTGCTACGACAGCACTGATATTGTAACAAAGTCCCATTCACATATTGTACAGCGGCACCGTCAGAGCATTAACTAAGATAAAAACAGTAAAATTATTATTATTATTTTTTACAAGTTTAAAAAAATATTTAAGAAGATATACTTACAAAAACGAATGGAAATATACACCATCAGCAGACACCTGAAATAGTTCCCAGGCACTTGTGATGCAAAACGGACAAACATAATGACACACACATAATACAAGGGTTGATTGGGAATTAAAATACAACAACCCATTGAGAGTAGAGTGAGAATACCTTCATTTAAAGTAGCACTACAGCATGAAGCTCAGTATGCTAATGGTTAGTAACAATGTACAATCTGTACCCAAGAGTGACAGACGAATTGGTGATATAGGTTTAGCAGAGTAAACTATTTGCTCCTTCACATTTTCCCCCACAAATAGACAGTAAACACAAAAAAACTAGGTCCTGTATGGGTCAACAGTTGGCAGCACAATAATCATGTCGTAATTACAATATGACAAATTCAAATCATATAGGTGCAACACAGTACAAAGTAAAGAAAAAGCACATAATGCCAGAGGAATGCCTTCCTATGCATAAACAAGCCGACTAATGCAAATGCAGATTCCTGGGTTTCTTTACATTGAAGTAATCTAAAACGACTCTTTTATTTTGCCTGAATTCATCCTACATCCCTTGACTTATGTCTCCACTGACTTGTCTTTTATCCAGCGGCCATTGTTACAAACAATGCGGAAACAAGACACCCATTGTCTTTTTTTCTCTGTCCCGTTTCCTCTGTCTTATTCAAGTGCTTGAAGGATTGTCAGTCGCAAGAATCACTGCTTTGGATAAATACAGTGTCTCCTCTTGAACAATTTGTTCACTTAATTATGGTGTGTAAAATATGAAGTGTTATATTGATCCAATGTAACACAATCATTCAAGATACTCTGAGAAATGACGCAAAAAAGATAGAAAACCCTGGGTTTTTGCTTTGCATCCTGGTCATTTTGTACTACAGTATTTGTACATTTGTTTTGTCTTGGAAGTTGTGCACTGGCTGACAATGAGTTGCTAGTTTCTGCATGCTGTTTACTGTTAATGTAGCATTTCACCATCTATAGTGCACATTGCATTATACAATTATTAGACAGATTTGAAATACACAGCGTTACCTTATGTTTTCTACTAACAGTGAGATTAAACACTACATGGTCCCCCCTCATAAGACTGCTCCATACAGTATGTGGCAGGATCTGACATTTGTCTGTGTCCTCTACATTAGTCAAGAATGTGAATACATACATGTTCATGTGTGTGTGTGTGTGTGTGTCTGTGTGTGTGTAGTACATGCATGCATGGCTACATACTGCAGGTCTATGTGTGCTTTGTATGTATGTATAGTATGTGCATGTCTCTATGTATGCACTTGTGTACATAAGGAATACATGGTTGTTACTCAGTGACTTGAGTTTTGAGTCTTTCCCTTTTCTGGGTCAGTATGAAGGAGTCTGTGTAGGAGCTCCTGTGTTACCCAGACAGGCCACGAGCACATAGACTGAAGTCTCATGCTACCTCAGTCAATGATCTGCCCCAGGATCGGCCTACATTTCATCAAAAACTTGAACCACTTAAGACAAAGTCAACATTGAGATTAAGTCCACATGTGCTGGAGCACCATGTCTTGACTCTAACACAAGGGTAATAGCTCAACTTTGCTTTAGTTTTTCTTTTTTTGTTGTTGTTGTTGTTGTTGTTTGTCGCTGAATGTGAACAGATTCATTCGAAATGCATCCAAGCATCTTTCCTCAGATTGTCACATTTGCAAAGATCCAGATTCTCTGTAGTATGCAGGCCTCATCCAGTAGCAGTAACACACACAAACACAAGTCATTTGTCAACTTAAACTCAAAAAGTCTAACATGGCATGTAAATAATGTGGCTTGTCAGGTATGGTCTGGAGACGTTAACTCCTCTTTGGTAGCATAGATTTGAAAAGTAACATATAGAGGTACAACACTGGCTTATGAAGGCTATAAGTAAGGGCCACACTGATGGACTGACTTGTTTAAGAGGGACGAATAAAGATGCAGAGGATCAAGAGCCATGTATGCATATACTTTAACTTAAGTTCAAAGCCCACTGCTGCTCCATGGTGATTAGAGTCAAATAAAACGCTCAGCTCAATGTCAAATCAAGTGGAAAATGACGAATTGATTTGATTCAGGAAGTTGATCTTCATTCAGTTTGTGTTTCTGGCAACTTCCCGTCTAGATCATTGATTAACATGAGCATTTTTCATGGCATTGGATCATCACTGTGACTGCTGGCTTCACGAGGGGATAGCTTAAAGCGGTTATAGCATGAATTATGTGGATCGTGTGTGGCCGTGGAAGTAATTTTAAGATTAAGGTCCAGGTGGTCTGTTCTCTGTTCAGTAGGTCACACGACAGAGGTGGCGGTCGGCTTCGCAGCACTTGGGCTGAGCACAAGACTCTGGGCGATGTCTTCCCGATTGATCTTGCGCAGCGCCGTGCACAGTGTGTCGATGCTGGCGCAGTCCTTGCTCGCCCAGTCGGACAGGAGCGCACGGACGGGATTCTCTTCCTGCCGGAAGGTCGCGATCCGCTCCTCCTCGTACCCCAGGAGGCCCGCCAGGTTGCACCAGTCGCTGTCGTCCATGTGGTCGCAGTCGTCTCCTTCGTTGCCCCTGAACAGCAGTTTCTCCACTCTCTCTCTGGTGTGAAGAGGAAGGAGCAAGCAAGGCTCTTCATCCATGGTCACGACTGCAGAGGGAAAAGAACAAGTCCTTATTTGAGCTGTATGTTGAGCCTTATCTGAAACAATACCAAATACCCAGTTACATTTCTTTTCTAGCATTTTAGGAAATTTTAGCTTTGGTCCCATTATCTGAGTGTCAGGTCGAAAACTAATTTAGCTCCAAAATATCATACATACCACAGATGAACACTTTAAGATATGTTCAGACAGGAAACGGCTGAAAGAATACTTCTTTCTGGAGCCTCGACAGCTCTTAACCCTAAACCTAACCCTATATTTACATATTATATAGCTTTAAAAGTGCTAAATTCTCTCAAACTGGTTTGTCGGGGCAGGATTGGAAATTCCCAGGAGCATGTGCTGCCAAAGAACAAACTCTGTTGCTCTGTCAGTGTTGCAATCCTTGTTTGCTGATCAGACACAGTAACATCTTTTCTTCTGATTGACATGGTGGGACAGATTAGGGTGCAGCCAACAGTTAGCTCACATTCACAGAAACCCAAAATTCAAGTGTGCTATCAATCAGACTTTAATCGTGAAGAGAAAAAAAAACTCATTACCAGGGGAATTCAGTGCTGGACAAACACTGACTTTTGTGCTCAAAAGCACTGACACCCATTAGTTAGACATGAGTTTGATAAATGAGAGTCGTGTGTTGGTGTTAAGGGAGTGGCCTCTGTGATGTTGCAGCTCTTGGTGTGCTACCTGTCTGTGCCTGAGTCTGGCCCTGCTGCTCCTGCAGACTTTGGCTGTCCACAGAAATGCCGCTGTCACTGTGCAGCTTCTCCCCCTCAGGTGAGGGCGTCTGGTTCTGGTTAACTGTGCAGTTGTTGGCTCCTTGCTTGTTTTGCTTACAGCTGTTCCACCTGAATAAAAATGAGCGAGGAGAAAAACACAGTTCAGAAAAAAAAGAAACTGCTCGATCAAAACGACGGGTGATCAGACTGTGCTAGTTAATACAAGTACCTAATTTGTATTTTAACTCACAGTGACTGACTTTTAGCAGAAACTAGATGTGAACACAACACTGGCACATTAGCCTATGTGATGTGGTGAACTTGTAAGCCAACAGTTGCCTCCAGTGCCAAGCAAAATTAACCTTCATTTTCACTCACTGTTTAACTCTTTCCCCCATAAAGACGACATTTGACGACCCCCCATACCCTTAATGACGAGTTCTGACACCTCCGGTAAATCAATAAAGACGTCATTTGATGACCATCAGAACAGGTCATTTCAACGTAACAAAAGGTTGTGATAGGTGGGCGTGACCACACCCATACTAGGTCAACCAATATATGGGTTGTTCCCAGTAGGCGTTCAAGGGGTAAAGAATTAAACTAGATTGTGGTCTTTACCAGCTTGTGAGTGAAATCTCTGCCTCTTGGCTGCTAGATGCCCCACTGTGATCACCTGCCAAACAAACTCAACTGCTGTTCCCAAAAACTATGATAATGAATCAAGTCGAGTTTTATCTACATAGCCATAGCTGCCAATGCTGAGCTGCTGTGTCCACGCCAGCTCTGAGCTGCATTGGTGCTGTTGTTATCTCTATCAAGCCATAGCATGATCCCTGCACGTCATGCAACATATGCACTCAAATCAAAAATCAAAACCAAGACATTCTGCGTTCTTTGCATGACCTGGCATTATTATCGACGCTCAGCAGGTGTGCTGTTTAATGAAGGATTGTGGTTAACGGAGATGGCATAATTACACCATCATTAGAACTAGGTAGTTAAAACACTGAGATTTTACTGAGACACGCTCCTCAGACTTTGATGTTGATATTGGCATTCAAACAAGACCTCACTTCACATAGTAAGTTAGTTTAGAGATATTCAGAGAGACAGTCATAGCTAATCGGTTAAATACTTCCAGTGTTTGCCCAACTATCCTCTGGTCTCTCACAAGGCTTCTGTGTTTAAATGTTTAGACATGTAACACTTGCCATGCCATACAGCACAACACAGTTGGATAAACATATTGTATATTCAATATTTAATTAGTAAACTGCAGGGTGTCTGTGCAGAGATAAAGAGAGGACCCTCTTTCCTGTAAATGTAGAAGAAGAGAGTATTGAGGCCATACTGTGACCCACAGGACAGTGTGCTCTCATTCAGAAAAGTAGCAGATGATTTCATTAAATATGAAACTATGGAAATTCTAAATCTAATTGAGTTTTGTTGTTCATATGCATTTGTAATAAGCATCAGATGCCTTTTGCCTTTTCTCTTACATTCGCTTCCCTGAGGGGTCAACAGACGATAAAAAGAAAAAGTGCATACACAGTGAGGTCCAGAAATGTGATGGGTCTCAGACGTTTGAATCCTGCTGTATATTCATGACTTTGAACTAATTTCAGTCTTTTTCACAGGACATTTACGAGACGATAAGGCACGTAGACGCCACTGTTGATCTTTCTAACACCACATTTTCTTCCTCTCTTTATAAGGTTGCCAACGAAAACTTAATTTTTATCTGCTCAGAGACTGCCGAGGAAAGACTGTTTCTGAATGGATTTGAACAATCCTCCAGATCAGAAGAACCTAGGAAGTTTTCTCCGACTAAAAAACGAGGTCAGTTCTGAACATTTACGATTGTAAGGCTGGCTAAAGCATTTTAAGAATTCATTTCCACCTGCAGCTTGTTCATATGAAACACTGGCACACTTGCAGAAAAAAGGGGGAAAATGTCAAATTCTCTTTCTCTTTTGTGTCCTTACTTCTTGAAGATAATGAACGCCACCAGGCCAACCACGACAGCTGCCAGGATGGAGCAGTAGATGGGAATGAGTTTGTCGTTCAGACCCTGATAGAGCGGTTCCTGGGAATCCCCACTGGTGGTGCTGCTGCTCTCTGTGGGGCCCTCAGATGGAAGGTCAGGTAAGAATGAATCCATAAATGGCGTTGTAATGTCGTGACCTGTGAAGAGGGAATCTTCGTGCAGAGAAAATCTTGATGAGATTAAATAAAAAATCAATCAATCAATCAATAAAACCCTCATTAATAATATTTTAAGGGAGTTGAAACTGTTTTTCACTTAATAATAGCTTCTTGCTGTGGCTGGAAATGAAGTAGAGCTGCACACCCTAAAACCAAAACAATAAGCTTAAAGGCTCCAAAGAGCTTACGAGTAGTTTGTATTTGCTCCATGTGCAACCTCACTACATAAAACCATGTAGTGTAACAGAGTAGAGGACATTTCTTTCTTGGACTTAAGGTCAGACATAAAGTCCTCCAAAGGTCCCCCCCCCCC
>OMNW01009032.1:64141-82505 GCA_900303245.1 Selene dorsalis
CCCCCCCCCCACTATCCAGAGCAACAGATGGAGAGGCGTGTAATAGATTACTTGATACCCTTCAGATCAAGATGCTGCAAATGTGACACTGAGACAGACAGAACATCTACCATCTATCATCAAGCTCCTGTCACTGTTTTCTATCCTATCCACCGTGACCATAAATGTCTCTAATGCTGCACACGCACACCGCAGGACACATCACTTGGTCATTTCCCCCACTCCCCAGGCAGCCATTAACGAGGGTAAAAGCAAGATTGTCCAACCAGTCCTGCCCACTTTCTTCCAACCATTAGCGCTGAACAGACCTGACAGACGCTCCTCACCGCGGATGTGGAAACCTATCCTCGCCTGTCACTTACTTACAGTTACTCACATCAACAACAGGAAATCATCCCGTTGATTTCCGAGGCCTCTAAATAGCCCAGGAGAGTTGCTGAGTGCAACGTGGCCATTTTTCACTAATGAGACGAAAACAGTTTTTAATGAATGCTTATTTTGACGGATACACAGCTGCTTCGGGCCATTTAACTGAAGGAGGATGTGATAAGTATTTTAAGGCGGCATCAATATACCGAACATCCTGTCAGGTTATTATGCTGCATGTCAATTATTCTTAATCATTAACCTTTAAACCCACTGATTTTATCTTTCACTGAATTACTAATGTTGGTGCCAGATTACACTGAGGTCAAAAAGGAAACTGGTGGCCAAGCAGGGTTATCTGCTACACTGTGCCAGTTTTCTTTGATGGGACACTTGGCAAGTGAATTTGATGTGTGTAGTATTTTTAACGATAAACTATTACAAATCGCTGAATTGTGTTGCTGCTAGTTTGTTAACTAGCTTTGTACTTATGTGTTGTTATGAAGTGGACTTTAATCTCACTTGCCACTGCACAGTATCAACTGGCCAGCTAATCCCACAACACCCTTCTTCCTCCTTACATGAAACAATCAGAAACGCCATTCTTCCATCGTATTATCTACATTTTTTCTCCTCGTTTGCCACGACTGGTGATTTTTTCATTATGTTATCTTGTTGCAGCCTCATCTTCTGTAACAGCTTAAAGGAACCAGACTGAAGATCAAGTGTCACAAAACCCCAACGATATTACACATCATATTTGGCATAACTTCATGTGTGAACCTTGCTGTATAAAGCCTTTTGTGGAAGAAGACAGTGTTGTTGAGATCAGAGAAATTGCCCCAAGTGATGTCACTGGGGTTGAAAACAAAGTTGAACCTTATGAATAAAAAAAAAACAAACACAGAGGTTTACCGGACCGTTGCAGACTGCTCCTCATCTCTGTTTGAGGCTAGCAGCCTAAGGCTACTAGGCTAAGGCAATATGTGCACTGCTAGATGGGTGGAGTAGCTTTAATCAAAAATACCAATGTATTGTGAATATGTCGGTGAACAAAACGCCCAAGAAACACAGAGAGGATGCTATTGACACACTGGAACGTATCAAATTCCTTTACATCCTCTTCCCTATCCCCCCCCAGATAAACACAGACACATCCATACACAGCGCCATCACTACCACGGCTTGTCTGCCTCTCCTTGGCTGCCTTGACCCCCCCATCAACACAAACATACTGGAAATCAGACACCATTCATTGACAGAGATCCTCTTTGTCCAGCACAAATGCCCCCTCCCCATCTCTTTATCCGTCAATCGTCACTTCATCCATTGTGCCTCAAGCTATCAGGCAGTTCATTCTTGGTCAATCAGTCTCTACGTCAGGTGGACGGCACTTTTTCTCCCTTACTCCACCGTCTTTTCTATAATTTCTGTCAAACATTTTATTCTGTTTTTTGTAATTAACCATGCATCTTTAACCAGGGCAACTTAAATCCCAGGCTATTTCTAATCTGCTCTGAGAATTTAGCTGCACATCATGTGTCTTGTCTTCTCAAGTTAAAATTTATGACTATTTCTTCATGAGAAGAAAGCAGGGAAGCAACAAAACCATCTTCTCTTAAAGTTAAATCACCAACTGTATATGTGTTACTGTCCCTTTAAAGCCCCTACAAGTACTTTTAAAGTACTGGATATGCAAAAGTCTCTCATTTCTGCTGATATCTCTTTATGACCTACAACAGCAAATGAGGCCATCGGTGGGAAGATAAGCTGTTTCTAAATGGTGTAACTCTTTACCTTCAGGAGGCAGTGGTCGGGTCGGTCCACCGGACGAAATGATTTACGGCCAGCGTTTTTACAACAATACGCGCTAGAGCTCATGGGAAATGCAGTCTTCATTCCAGCAAAACACTACCGCTTTTGTCCACAGGGGTCGCCAAAATCAACACAAAATGAAAGTTCTTTGTAGGGGCTTTAATTGTTATTGTTTCAAAAGCTGCTAGTAGTGGTCATCTTACCTTGGTACCTCTCTCTGTGCCTTCCCCTCGGCCGCTGCATGGTCTCTGTGGATTCTGAAGAGGAAAAAAACGAGAATTGAACTGACGCAGAAAAAGGACGCAGCAAAAACATCTTCTCCTAAACCTAAGTCAAATCACAAACTGTGATGACAAAATGTGTTACTGTTCCTTTAATTGAGGTGGCAGTTGTCATGCTCTGTTTCAGTGGGCAAAAGCTGCTAGGAGTGGTCATCTTACCTTGGTACCTGTCTCTGTCCGTTCCCCTCGGCCGCTGCATGGTCTGCGTGGATGCTGAAGAGAAAAAAAAAATAGAATTAAACTGATAAAAACTAAGTCATAAGTTTGAAATCTGACAGATAATTTGAACAAGAGATGATCGAGGAGCTACGACTTTGAGTAGGATGGCATAGAACTGTTTAGAGCTGTAAACAATTGATTTCCTGGCTGTTGCTGAGTCCTTTGGTTGGGTCCTCAGTCCTCAGTTCCTCTACCATCTTCATCAATTGCGGTGCAAACAAAGATACTTAGTAGAAGTGTGTATTGTGAATCCAACTTTGAGTTGATAATGTAGATACTGTAGCACTTTAATGCAGTTTTCTCTTTAATTTTATTACCCTTTTGAAATATTGTCACGTGAGGGATCTTCACTGGGTTCAACATATTTCCCTTAAAACCCACAGTCTGTAGTTGTGTGTGTTATTCGGGGTGGATATTGCAGGTCTTATTGAAGAGTTAGACCTGCAAAAGTAAATTGCAGGCAATCTCCTTATCAAGGTCAACCCTTATTTCCTGTTTGATATTTGACACGGTCTTAAAGTGACAGGTGCCAGTAGGGGTTACGCATCCATTTTCTCCCTACATCTCCATATCATTGCTGTACTCTCCTCTTCCCTCCCTCTATAATTAACAGCTAAATAAAGGCCCTAAGTGCCTTTACTGATCCACTTGCTCAACCTCTTACATCAGATGGTCTGGCCTCAGTGCAGGGTGACCTCCCCCTGCTTAGCTCAGCTTGTTTCCAGAGCTCCGTGGTTACTACACCACTGCTCTAAGAGAGTCAACATGTCAAGACATTTTATTGATCAGCTCAGCAGTGATCCCCTCATAGTATATCCTCGGACCATGGCCCAATTCAAGTATATTTAAAGAGAACACAGTAAATGACATTATCCATGTATCAAATGCCTGAAAAACAAAAGGTATGCACAAAATTTTATGGTAAATACAAAAATATAGCAGCTGACTCAAATAGGAAGAAATAACTAAGCTGAAGGTAAATAGTAGGAGATCCACTGATTTTTAGTTTCTGGAGAGAGTATTAATGTAAAGTATTAACACGTAGCCATTTAGAAATTTCATGTTCAATAAGAAGAAGCTGCACAATTGCCATCCTTTCCCTCTGTGTCCACATCTGTATTGTCTTTTAAATTATTATTTTACTATTCATATTCTATACATTCATATTAACAAAACAAGGCATTTGAAGTAATTATTTAGGTCTCTCAGAAACTATGAAGATTTTTCATTCATAAAAATCAGATTAATAATAAGATCAGTAATCCTTAGTTACACCCAGACTGCTGCATATGTGATTCTCAGACTGTAAGAGTGCGGACTTTAGGACATGTTCTTAGCTCTCTGGTCAAAATGTGGTAATAACTTGTAATTAAAATCACAAAAACTCAAAGGCATAGAGCCGTCAAAATTATAGGTTCAGTCACTTCCCCTGAGCAAACCATTTATTGCATTTATTGTTCAGCATTGTTTGGTTGTTAGTGAAATTACCGAAACCCTCCATCCTGGGTGGTTTGTCTGTAAATAATTAACTTCTGACTGGAAATCTGGCTGCATGTGCACTTGCCAGCATGAAATGAGTGATTATATAGAAAGAACTCTCTCTTGCTTTGTTCCCTCGCAGTGTTTATGTATACAGTGGGAGCGTGTGTGTGTTATCTGTGTTTGTAGTGTACGTGTGGGCTTCTCTGAAGCAGCCACACCTGAGTTAAACTTGTTATTCCAACCTCTGGCAAACAGGTGTTGTTGCTGTTTCAATACACCATGTACTTTGAAAACTGACTTTCAAACCAAAGGGAAGGAGGAGCTTCCGACCCCAGTAAGTTGTGTTTTCTTTATTATATGTCATTAGACCTGAGTGCAGCTGAGACCGCTGCCAAGACCTGCCCAACAAAACTCAAGTGTCTTCACCAGTGACGGGCGTTTTTATAGCATTCACATTGCTACAACAAGCACAAGTGAGCGCTGAAGAATGCTGCTGCCCCTGTTCTGCTGATCAGCGCTCGAACCATCTCATTTTTCTGTTCACATGTTCCAGACTGAACACACCCGGGAATGTGTACACATGTTGGTGAATCTGTGCAGGCAGTGTGCATGTGTGTGCACTTGTGCGTCTCTGTGCGTGTGTGTGTGTCTGTGCTGCGGCAGAATGTGATCAGCACTCGTAGAGGTCAACCAGAGAAACACGAGAGTGCAGAGGAGTAACTCCATCGCTTTTATCGACCAGGCCACGTTCTCAGCATCTGTTCTCTCTCTCATCTCTCCTGTGCTTCCACCATCACTCTCCTCACTGCTGCTCTGTGTTCCCTTTTCTTCCCCGTTGTTCTGCTTCATAGTTTGAATTTTGGGCACCACTTTCTAGTAACACACTCTTTATTACTAACGTTTATAGACAAACCAAATGTCAGTCATTTTACAATCAAACGATCAAATAATGCAATCTTAAATTATGGACTCTTATTATCAGTTGAAAGACATGAATTTCAGCCAAGTACAAAAGCAGCTTTCACTGTGACAGAAATAATGCAACAAGTAAACCAGTACCACAAAAGTCCATGAAATTCCCTATTTTTAAGCCACAGAGTAGTAATTCAGCTTCGGGCAGCTATGATAGATAAAAAAGATAAATATCAGAGAGAGAAAGCCTTGGCTTGGCAAGGTTATAGTTCCCCCAACGCATGCTGTAAATCCTCATGAGGACAAAACCTTGACTTCCTACGGAAAAGTTCTGGCAATGCATGAACGGCACGAGCGAAGGCACAAGTGTTGTGGTCACCCTTGGACCTCACTCATGCCAAATCAGCTCTGAAAATTTCCCCCTGGAACCTCGGGGCCAAATTCTTGGGAGATAGTGGACAACTTCAGGAGACTGAGTCATGGCCACAAGAGGTTGATTCTTGTTCGGCAGCACAGTAAGAGACACAGTCGACTTTAAAACTTCCTTCATCACAACAATGCTCACACTGTGTGGTGAAGGGAGCAAAAGGGTTAAAGAGAGAAGGTCAACTGTGGCCCTACAGTCCAAGTCAGTAGAGATATAAGTCAGTAGATGTGTGGAAACCAAGCTATAGTGACACAATGAGTGACTGTGCAATACAAAGACGGTGAATTGTTTAGTCACTCTGGGGTTGACGATTCTTCACAACTATTGATGTGGTGATGCTTCGGACACAGGAAATCAGGAATGTCGATGGCATTTTGCCCTTTATCGTTTTCCTCATTTGTCTCTTGCTTGAGAGACTTGCTGGAATTGACCACTTAGTAAGCCCCACCCACACAAAGTGATTGTCCACTCACAGCAAGCCTGTGAAATGCCAGAAAGCCTCACATTTGCATGGGGCCCTACGAAAAGCAAGTTTATATGGGTGGTGTTTTTTTAAAAATCCACGATGCAAGAGCTGTGTTGTAAAATTGATTAAACTTTTAACTAAATGTATGTCTACTCTAAAAATCATTTATCATGTCCCCAGCTTTAAGAAACTGGAAATGCTATCTGTCACCTCACCAAGCATTAAAAAGTGAGCCAAGGGTGGCATTTTAAAATAATGTATAGAGTTAACATTAGCTGAATTGGGTAACTACCTAACTATAGCTGCTCAAATCTGGCAATTTAACAAATCTAATAAATATGTCCCGCTTCTATATGGTTGAAGAGAAAGCTTACCTGGCATAGCAAACTGTAACTAAGGGGACGGGGCTTAGTGAATTGTCAATTCCCCATGCACAAATCTTTTCATGTGAACGAAGAAAAAAAAACCTCAGACATAACCATCTTCCCTCTCACCCCTTCTCCTTCCATCCCTCTCCTGTTTTCCCTCCCTCATTCCCTCTCTTCTGTCTGGATTTACTTGGCCCTGAGTGCTATATGCATGGGGCCAGTTAGCAGATTATGCTTTTTGATTTCTGGAGGGCAGCCTGTCAATCATTAAGGTCAACCAAACTCAGGAAGGAAACAGCTCCCTCCACCTACTCACCTATCAATTCAATAACCAAACGCACTTGGCCCAATCACCATGCCCTCCCCTCTTGTTTCCTCTCTACCCCTCCCATTCGACCTTTATCCTCCCATATGCTGTCCTCAGACCTGTGATATTCAATAAGTCATCCTGTTGATTTGATTGTTGATGTGCTTCAGTATCGGTGCCTGTGTGCATACACGGGTTTGTGTGTGTGCTTTGTGACTCATACTCAAATGATTCTGTGAAGCACCTTTTTGTGCGTGTATGTGCATGAATAATACAATTGCATGTTTCCTGAAGGCACAACCTATTGCCCCTACTGCCAGAAACCCAGGCTTGGGGCGGTAGGTCACATCACATATGTGCAGTCGATCGAGGGTACAATCATATGGAGATACAGGGTCATGAAGTGAAAGCCCCAACTGCCCAACAGCCTTTAGGGCTCATAGCCAAAACTTGATGATAAGAACAGGCGGTAACCTATCAGTCGAACACAAGCATTGCTCACTCAGCTCTAACCATGACTGCTCAATCTTACAGACAAGGCATTCTCAAATAATCTCTCAGGTATTACTTTGAAAACCAAACCCCTTCCATCTCTGATATGGATTAATTATGGTCTACCCTAACCTAAGATAACCCTAAGCCTAACGTGAACCCACCACTCTGTTTGTCTTAAATGATACATGATAACACAGTAGATACCACTTCGAAGGAGCAGTTCATGAGAGCACTATTTTTGGCCAACTTCACTTGCCCCCCTCTTGATGTGACCCTTGAAAGGATTTTGAAGATTATGCCATGTTGTTTGAAACACCTCCCTGGGGGAAACCCTAACTTTCCACAAAGACCCTCTCCACATACAAGCCTGCCATGACCTTCAACCTCTGACCTTGCGCAGCGGCCCACATAAGAATGGAAGTCATATCACACTTCTTAAGATAAGCATCTTGCCTTGGGTCCCTCAACTCTGTGGGTCTAGCCTAACAAAGTCTGGTCAGTATTAACATGATTTACCATTTGAGAAAGATGGAGAAAGAGTTTTTCCTCTGGTAAGACTCAAAACAAACCACAAATCCCTTTGGAAAAGTGAAGGGAAATTAGATTTTCACCCCACACATCAGCCAAGCTTGCGTCCACACAGAAGGGCGTTAAACTCTAGCCTGAACCCAAATATAATCCAAAGAGTAACAACAGTAAATCCAACCCTCCCTCCAAAAATAACTAACAGTATAGTCAAAGTGATGTCCAGGTCCTTGTGTCTTCAGCTTAACTATGTCTCCAATGTCTCAAGTTACGACTTGTCTTTTCACAGGCAGTGGCCTTCTGTGTGTTCCTGTCTTTCCCTCCACCCTCCTGACTATGTTTAGCCTTTGGGCCTGTGTCGTCTGACTCCACAACGCTAATGGATATGAACGTCTGGTAGCACTACAGATTTGTAAGTGCTGATAATGCTCGTGCTTCGTTAGATTACATTAGAAATAAAGAGCAGATGATTGGGTTAGAGCGAGGAACAACGTACGATGATGAAGCCCATACACAATGGACTGTGAGCCACCATGCCTGGAAACGCAGCTAATTCACATTAATCATGAAATATACCGTGTTAGTTATCTAAATGATGTTTTAGTATTGGAGTTCTGGTTCTTTATATCTTGATTTCGGGATGAATCATCTTCCACCACCCTTCTCTCTCAGACCGCAAGTCAATCAAGCTGCATTAAAGCATCATCCTCAATGGAAGATGCAGTTTTTTTTTCACAGCAGAGGGGCACTCTCTGCAACACCAATATGCTGTGTCCACTTCTGGTTATCAAATAACCATCTTTGTGTGTGGTATTTTCCCTGGTTCTCTCAAAGATGGGCAGACGCTGGGCAATTTATTAATATAGTCTGATGCATTAGCTCACACTACAAGTTTTAATCACTCTGCCAGGTTGACGTCTTTAATCTTAACTTTTTTTTTTATCTGATCAGATCTGAGTCAAACTAAACCTCATCCACATATTCCGTTTAGCTGTTTCACTATCATTTCAAACATCTTCACATGTCTGTTTTTAACAAAGCCAGCAGTCCTTCTGTTACTGGTAATGTGACGCGACTTCTTAGGGGAATACAGAGAAAACTAGAATCAACATTGTATTGCAAAGGGATGTGCACACACATGTTCAAATCATGGAAATACCTACAGCAAAATTTCTGACCAATCATTGATCATAACCCTCCTTGAACCTGAACATCAAACCACAGCTGATATGGTGGAAATATGGCAAAAATCCCAAAATAGTCAAAGAATTCAGAGTTAAAATCAGATTTAAGATGCACAGAGTCTGCTCAGTGTCAGCAGCCAGCTTTAATTGATTTCTACAAAGATCGACATTAAAGGCTTTTAAACAGCTCAAATCATCCACTGCAATTTAAATTTGCAACCAAAGACAAGACACACAGCGATCACAAAAGATACGCAGCACAAATCTACATAAGTTTTACTATCTGTTACACTCATTACTTGTTCCGTCAAGTAGCCCCATGGGCTAAACAGAAATCCCTCGCAGGCCAAACAGGATCGTGGGAGAGGCACAAAAGACTCCCTTTAGCCTGAGACTCGCTCTGTCTTCACCACTGTGATAACAACATCCTTCAAACCGCTGGCCCAACAGACTGCATGGCTGATCAACAGACTCCTTTTATTGTCATCTCACAAAAGCGTTGATTTAATCTGTGCGGCATCAGGTCATTGGAATGAGCAGTGACTGCAGTCATATGGAATTTGTGATTTGAAGTGCGATACCCACAGGGTGCAATGATATAAAAGAAATTCAGAGCCCCGTTTCAGAGATATGACCTCTTTGTAAACCCTCAGCATAGAAAGAGTGTGGTCTTTGTGTCTTTGGACGGGATGAGTCGGTGAAGACAATGAGTCAACCTTTGGCGTGGCATTTAGGTCGATGGGTTAACAATGTCTAGAGTGTCGCGCTGAGATGATGCGATTATGTGATGGACAATGTAGATGTCCAGTGGGTCCCACTGTCCGCACAGTGCTGGACAGCAAATATGTGCTCACATTGACTCTATTCTGTCCACAGTGACCCTTGATAATGCACCCCATCATTCAACTTTACTGCCTCTGCATAGAAGTTCATGATAAACTTGCCCAGTGTTTAGATAGGGTCATCCCACAGCCATTTGCTAAATAGCTGAAAAATAAATCTCCCAAGCAAGCGGATTAATTGTCTTGTTAAACGAATAGATGAGTTTCTTTGAATTTTTTTTTCTAACTAACCAAGGATAAAACAATCTCATTAATGTATTATTTATGTCTCATTTTCAGATTTAAACTTAATGAACTTAATAACCCATTTTCATGCAGAGAGTTCGCCAAAAGGGGAAAAGCAATATCCATCTCTGAGATTTCTGCTGTCAACTCAGTACAATGGAGGAGAACACTGTTTCATTCAGGATGCTCAGTTCATTAAAAATGACATCTGTAATAGTCACCAACAATGTGATTCATCAGAGATAATATCCTTGTTGCTTTACACCCACAGACCTGCCTGTGAGTGGTATTAGTCAGCCATATTGGACCCTTTTGTGTAATATTATTACACATTAGGCAACTTGGCAGCTAAATGCTTGTGGGTGGAATTGGTTTACGTTTTCAGGAGATATGGTAATTTGATTTCTTGTTGGATGAAAACATCAATACCACTCTCATTAATATGAAGGTACAATCAGGAGCTACCCTCAGCTGTCCAAGCCTAGCACATTCATGTCCACATGAAGTGACATTTGTCATCTGCCCATATCTTTGCATACAGCCTAATCATCTTACCTTCACAAACTGTGTCACTGATGGATGTGCAGGGCTGCAACTCCTCCCCTCCATCACAGATGGTGCAGGGGATGCAGGGCTCCCGAGAACTTTCCTGGTCCGAGTACGTGTCCCCGATGCACTCCTCACACACAGTGTCGTGGTCGACCTCACAGCTGAACAGCATGCCCTGGCCTTCAGGACATTTGGTGCAGGGTTCACACATCTGAGAGAGTGTACCCAGGTAGTAGCCGTAGTCGCACACACAGATAGCATCGTTGGAGTCCGTGCAAGGCGTCTCCATGCGAAAAAGACCTGTGCATTTTGTGCATGGCTGACATTTCTCTGTGTGACTGTGGTTTTCAGAGAAAGTTTCACCTGAAAGACAAGGAATGAAAATGGCTATTGAACTTTTTATCTGTAAGACACTGTCTGTACTGACAAAAGCATGTGCATCATATTTTCAAATCCAAAAAAATGTTCTTCTTTTTGATGCAATTAGACATCAAAAGTTGATCAGTTTAATTGTCTCCTGAAACCTCGTCCACAGGCCAGATCCACATGAAGTAGCAGTCAGTAGCTGCATGCACTCGGAACATCAAATTTATGAATTTTCCAATTTTACACAAAATGGTTCTACAGTTTTCCCCCTCCATTTATTGCTCTCCAGATAATTTTTCATACTCTCATCACATCCTCATGAGTTTTGTAAGTCACTTCCTTTTCTGAGAGGTCAGTCAGTTCTGTCTCAGTGGCAATCTTGCAGAAAAATATCATGTTCTGGTCTCCATCCACTGGCTACTAGTCAAATACAATATTATCTTTAAAGCTTTTTTTTATTTACTTTCAAAGCTGACTTTGATTGGATGCTACACTATATATTTTTGACTACCACTGTTCAAATTCCACCTCCAGGCTGCTGCAAACCTCTGCCAAAATACCACAGCTAAAATCAAAGGTCAAGAGTGTATTTTGCATCTGTGAGACAATGGGAACCTGTCCCTTTTGCAGCAACAATATATTTTCAGCTTATATTTTTTTTACATACACACATTACATGTGTTGCATAAATAGTTTGTATACCTGCAAGATTTCCTTGGACAGATATATCTGCAGAGCACACAATTAATATTGCATGTTTTATGGAATTGTATTTCAGCTGGATAGAGAACTGGGAAACACAATAAATTATGCAACAGACCCATTTGTAAGAGCAGCTTGTGTGTGTGTGTGGTAGCCTGTGAATGTACGACCTCAAAATCTCTGCAATCTAAATTGTTGACAAGCAAATTCTTTCCTATGCACCTTTTATTTATTTTTGCGTTGAGCCGATGTAAAGTATTGTTGAAACAATTAATCGATCAATCAATTACACAACTGACAGAAAGGGTTCAAGCTTCTCACTTGTGGGGATTTGTTGCTTTTGCTGTGTAGTATGTGATGAAAATTTTATATTTATTGTGAAGCTTACAACAACTGATTAATTGATAATAAAAAAAGCAATTATTAACTGCAGATCTAGTGTAAAACTGTTCTGATGAAGATTAGATCGATTATTTCTTGCTGCACCTTATTGAGACCTCTTACTACACCTGTGAGCTCCAGATGTCATCTCTTCCTTAAAATTTCAGAGTTTCTGTTTACTGATGGTTCTGCTACAACAAAAAGAAAGTTAAGCCTGGGGTGATGTCCCAAGATGTCTTGTTTTGTCCAACAAACTTTTCAAACCTAAAGATATAATCAGTAAATAGTTTATATGTGTTCACAGGGATATGGGAATCTTGGGTCTTAGATAATGAATCAATAATCAAAACAGATGCATCACTGTTATTTCAGCTCTTAATTGGACTAAATTAAATAAAGTGGGTTAGGGTGAGAATTAGGGTCAAGTTGGGGGTTGGGTTTAAAACATTTCAATCAATGATCAAAATTGTAAATTTGTTGTAAATTGCTTAAATCTTGAATCAAACAAAGCTCATCAAAACTGTGTGTGGTATTAGACTGGGATCTTTTGGCATGCAGTCTTCATGAAGCTCTTTCATTGCTCAGTGTCTCGCAGCATATCATGATTTCAGTCTGCGTCACTAGCCCACCAACCACGACGAATGCTCCGGTGATGCTGAGATTCAAACAGAGATGAGGAATGATAGACACTGATAGCGTGACAGAGACAGATGGACAGATGAAAAGAAAGCAGAAACTAAGTCATTTGAGAGGACGAATCAATTCTGTAACTGGGAAGTGCCAAATGTGGCGTCTTCACATGTGTCAAAAATCTTGTCGTCAGAATTGGACACTATCGTCCTTCACTCTTACGTGGACCTGTTCGTATCCAGTCACGCTGCCACCCCCCACTTCCAGCCCTCACCCCATTATCTCCTCGCTCCCTTGGAACAGACGCACACACACTTCGACTGCCCTCACCCCCACTCCCCATGAGTGCTCTCAGAGCCATTATCATAATGCCATGCATCAATAATGCAGGTCAATACATTAATAACGGTAGCCTGCAGCATGGAGAGGGGGGAGTGTAGGTGATGGAGGCGGAGGGAGGTGTAGGGAGGGAGGAGAGGGGTACAGACGGTCTTTTCCTAGCTCAGCATGTCGTATCATAACAGTATTTTTGTCTCTGGTATAACATACAATCCTTTGCTTTGTTTTCAACAGCCATAAAAGGACTCCTGAGTTTATCCGCTCTGGCTACTCTGCAGCGCAGGGTGTGTGTGTGCCCGGTAGTGTGTATCTCTGTGTGCGCACATGTGGTGTGTGGGTGGTTATTGTGTGTTTTCCTGTGAATGTTTGTACGTGTGTGTGTGTGTGTGTGTGTGTGTGTGAGAATGAATCATTAGCTGCTGGCTGAGAGATTCTTCACCTTGTCTCCATTCCAACTGTGCAGCTGTACTTGCTCTGTTTCATCTCCACTCATCTGTTCATTCATCCAGTCCCACTCTTAGCACATCAGCCTGGTCTCTGTTAACTATCTGTACGAAGCCTGTTCCTTATAAACAGATAATCTTGCACATTAGGCACAATCAACTGTGGGTGAATCACTTGAAACAATACATGCAGTGACACAAGATGAGTGGGAGTTGATGAAAAACATTTAAGAGCAGGGATAGTCAGGAATAAAATGCTGTGAACTGTTTCTGTCAAATGACTTTTGTTAACACCTAAAGAAAAAGGAAAAGAAACCTCCAAAGACCACAGATGCAAAGAGATACTAAAACAATATTCTTTAGGTCAAAAGGCAGGAAATGTCGTCCTCAAAAATCCCCAGTACACTTGTCAGGGTTTCAGTTCTCACAGAGCAAATATGCAGTTTTGTTTTTTTTTTTGCTTTTTTTTTTTTTTTCCAATGAAATCAACAAAAGTACCTTCTCATCTCAAGCTAATACCCAGTGCGGACATTGTCAGCTGAAACGACAACCATGTTCAGCCGATTTTTTCAGCTGTCGCAAATTAGCATGAGCTAATGCTAACACACATCTCCAGCTAACTTTTTTTCATGTTCCCAGATTGATTCTGTGAAAAATATCTTATATTAACACATGAGGGCTACAAACACTAATATAATTGTTCAAGACTGAGGATGAAGCTGCGTGTCCTGAGCAAAACATGAGCATCTCCTGTTCATGTAGAAGACCTGGAGATAAAATAACCAACTTCTTCATGTTTTGCAGAGTAGATTAAGATTAAGTTATACCTGGCGTTTGAATTTAGTTGTTGAAATTTGAACTGTATTTTTCATATTTTGATGTTTCTCCCTGTCACTAATGGAGCACAACAGAGCTAATGCTAATGTTAGCATACACGCTAAGCTACAGCCCCAAATGTACAGCCTCATTGTGAAACCCATCGTTTGATAGACTTGCAGTGCCTATAGGTGCAGTTGCTCAGGTGTGACGGGGACACCACAGTTTCTGGGCGGGGTTTTGCGGTTGGTTAACTCGCAGGTGGGAGGCTAAAACCACAGCCTGACACTGGCTGAGACTTTAAAACATGTTGTTGTTAAAACACTTCAGTTCAGCTCTATCAGCCTGCATTACAGATGTAATCAATATTTGATGTGCTCTTAAAATATCTTTGTGATGTTATCTGATGAACAGCTATCTGCCTTGCATTACCGTTTTTCCATGAGTCACTGCAGAGCCTGTCTGGCCTCTTGACAGTTTTGAGAGCCTGTCACTGTCTGTGTTTGTTCACGTCTGAGAGGAACAAGCATTGTGAGCGTGAAAATTATCCCCCTGAA
This sequence comes from Selene dorsalis, assembly GCA_900303245.1. Taxonomy (NCBI): domain Eukaryota; kingdom Metazoa; phylum Chordata; class Actinopteri; order Carangiformes; family Carangidae; genus Selene; species Selene dorsalis. The sequence goes on from OMNW01009032.1 coordinate 78,839, forward strand.
AGCCTCCATGTTGTGCAACAGAAAGCAGCAGCCTCAGAGACACAACTACTTAGAGTCATTTTGAGCTGTAAAATATGAAGTTCTTATAGAACAATTTATGATGAGCAGTCCAGGGTGTTGTGTTTTTATACAAGGCAAGAACTAATGAAGTTGTAACTCTTGATCTTAGACACACTTAAAAAACATGTATAATCCCAAAGATGACCCTAAAAAATACAAATAAATCATTTTCTTCAACATCTTTTACATTCTCCATGACTCCTCTCATGACCTGTGAAGTCTGAATCATCTACTGAGTGTGGGCCTACCATCCTTCACCAACCCAGGGAGCTTTACAACTACTTCCTGGCCTAAGCACAGGATAGTCAGAGAATTCATACAGACAGCAAGTAAAACTCTGGGAACTGTGAAAATAACTGGCCCAGGCCCAACCCTGGCCTCCGCAGGCTGACCTTTGACCTCACATGAGAGACTTACAACAGACCTTATATGTTAGTTTTTTTTCCCTACACTCAAGCAGAAATGAACCTCATTCACAAGACCTTAAAAATCCTTTTGAGCTCTCAATCATTAGTCTTGTTTACCAGATTTAAATCTTAATCACTGTGACATAACAACTTGTCTGATGCTCTAAATATCTCCCAATACAGTTTTTTTCCTGCAACAACACTTGGAATTGGTCCCGCTCCCGTATCTTCTCAACATCACTGTCCTCATGAAGGCTTTCACTCCGACACAGCTCCTCTCCCTACATGGTAAGGGCCAAGAGAAGGGCAGGAACGCTGGAGCACAGTTAAGTCTGGCATCTAGTTTACTTCCTCACATGCAGCTGAATCAGCCGTACGCTTTACATTCATACTACACTCTGTATTTCACCACGGGTTTACCAGTCACTGACACATGTTGCACAGCTCTTAATGATGATGGTAGGTTTAAATAGCTTCACATGCAAAAATGTGTACCCATAGTTCTTCTTTAACGTTTCCCCTGATCCATACTGATGTCTGACGGCTATTATGCTGGGTTATCCAAAAAACTGTGGTGTGATTGGACTGCTAAGCTATCTGGACAGAAATTACATGAACTGCAATGACCTGTGCTGCTTAATATCCCTGGCCTCCAGAGGATGAATCCTAATGACTTATGCTAATCCCCTGACCAACAATTCAGAGATTTCACTGATCACTTACACTCCATTTTCTTAATCCGTCCACAGAGAGATTCAAGTGCATATCTAACATTTCACTCAAACTTTCTAATGCTTAGCTAATATACAATAATATTAACAGTAGAAGTCAACCTTTTTATGTTTACAATTAGGGTGTTTTGAGACAGTGCATGTTAAAATATGGCAGTAACAACATCTGTTTACAACAGTGGCTCTAGACTCAAGTAGGAACACTTCTCTAATTTACATAAAGACACATAAAGAAATGGGAAAAAATTCATAAATAAATATAATAACCTGCAGATGTTATTCATTTCTGTACTTGTTTAATTCATTATTCATACAGGGCAGAAATAAGTAAGTGAGATTAATAAATTTCTATTTAACACCATTACCACTGGACAAAATCCAAAGCAGCCTCTTGAGACTGAGGTCATACTAATGTATTATACATATAAATGTCATACAGAGACTGTGTGGACAAAAACCACACAATTCATAGCTGTCATGTCTAGATTTACTAGACATTTACTGGACATACTGGATTTACTATGCAATTTTAGGTCTTAATTCAAATGATGCTGTAATTTACGCCCCTGCACACTCACTGTGTCTCACATAGTCAGAACCATGTGTCTCCTGCAGGGACAGTAAGTACAGTAGTGGATTTGTATGGGGAGGTCATAATTTACAGGGACAACGTCACAGTGGCGGCAATTCAACATGTCATGTGTCAGATGAAACATTACATCACTATCCCAGGTCATTGGAGTCAGAGCAGTGAATACATGACAATATGTGTGCGTGTACATTGCAAATGGCATGTGTGGACATCATATTCATACAGCTGTATTTTCGTCTTACTCACTGTCAAGGCAAGGGAAGCAGACAGTCTGTGTGGCTCCACATGGTCTGATGACCCCCTCCCCGGGCTGACACTGCTTGCAGCATTCCCCGCTGTTTGTATACTGGCCCGAGAAACAGTCCTCTTTATTGGCCAGAGCCCCAACCTTCCAATCATAAGAGAGATCAGTCAGAGTGGGACGCGCCAAAAAAAAACAAAACAAGCAAAACATCCACATTCAGATTATCAGTGCTTAAACACAACAAAAACGATCACTGTCTACAGAGAGCTTAACTTGATTTATTGTGTTAATCAAGGCAACATTTAGCATTTAGCAGTGAGAGCAGTTCATGCACAGTGTTGTTTCTTCATTTCAATCATTGCTGGAGGCCTGAAAGAAGTAAAAACATCAAGTACTTGACTAGAAAGACAGACAAAATAAACGGCCCTCTGTAAAGCTGATTTTTTTTCTCATTCCTTCATAATCTTGACCCCACTTTGATTTATTTTGGAACGGTTGCCAGCCTCAGGTCTGAACCCTGCAAGGGGCTGCAAGATCATCTGAGGGCCTGTGAGATGGGTAATGAGATGGGAAAGAAGAAAATGCATATTGTCCATAAGGACAAAATTGTGAATTTGTCCAGGTTATTTCTCTATTTTCTGTGCTCCTGTAATGTGCAGATGGTGTTTTGTTATCAGGCTTCAAATCAAAGAATCTGAGGAGGAAAAATCACTCCTTGGCTGAAGTGCTTGCAGCCCACAGACACAGGGGACCTGTGAGAAAGGTCTCGGAGACATTGCTTCACTGTAAAGGAACATAACCCAAAGAGTCTTTAAACCACACACACACACACACACACACACACGTAAGATTACCCTCAACCTTAATCTAACCAGCAATTCTAAAACATCAGATAAACATACGCAACTTTCAAGGTACAAGCCACACCTTAAGTCACATACATATATACATATACAAATATATACAAAATAACACACCCAGACCAGGAACAGCTGGATTATGTTGCTTCTGCATTCTTGAAACAGTAACCTGTTGAGTGCTTTATCTTAGCCGATGACAGGTTCAGATGTTTGTGCATGCCTCTACATATGCAAGTGCAAATGTGGGGACAGTATATACGCACTCACACACTTGAGCCATACGTTTATGGGGCCTTTTGCCTTGTAACACTGTAGCTTCAAGCTTTCACGCATCTTTCTCTTCCTCGTGCTGCAATCTTCAAAGAAAACCTTGATAAAAGCAGGAATTGCCAGCAGTGTCTTTCCCTCCAGACTAATGAGGTGTGATTTTTTTGGCCATTGTTTTAAGGATAGAATGTTCCTCTGGTATTGTACTGTACCTCTCACTGGCTGACAGACAGACTGCAGATCACAGGGCACACAAAACTCTCTTTGACTTGTTTTGATCTTCATAAAAACTAGAAGAAATTGAATATTTAAGTTTCGTCAAACATGCTCATGTGCAACACGTGAGTCACTTCTCTCTTACCTAATCTGACTATTGCTGGAGGCACATTTTTAGCTACTGAAGAATGAGCCATACACTTCTTAACACATTTAGTGTGTGTGTGTGTGTGTGTGTGTGTGTGTGTGTGTGTGTGTGTGTGTGTGAGATCGGAAGAGCACACGTCTGA